>CM021101.1:770836226-770970447 GCA_007115665.2 Sequoiadendron giganteum
CATTTCCTATTTTTTATGCTTCAAACTAATTTCATTGGGAATGTTGATCTAACTTGCATAACGAGCTAATTATATGATTGTTCTTTTGTGTTTGTGCAGGTATAGGTTCACCATTCATATTTTGGTGCTAGAGGGAGGGAGAATTTGGAGAAAATTAACACATTTTTCTAAAAATTCTATGCTTTTTTGTTGAGTTTTTGTGTCTACAGGGAAACTACATCGCTGCAAGTCAAACTCTGTCACTATCAGTCTAGCAGTGTTATATAGCACTGCTATTAAACTTCAAATGGTATCGTTAAAGTCTTCTCACCTGAAAATTTAAATTTTAAACTCCAACGTTGGACACCCAAGTCACAAACTTCGTCACTGGCTAAAATTGTGGTGCAATCACATTCACTGTTTCTATGCAGAGCACTGCTGTCAATCCTAAGTGACACTATATAGCACCCCTAACTTTCTCAAACTACACTGCAATCGCGGATTACACCATTGGATTTTGGGTAAAAGGAAGATTTCATATTATTTTAAACATGTGTTTTTTTCACTTTGGTTGTTTTTGACTTCTAACTGCTTTTTGGCCTCCGTTTTTACAGTATTAACCATTTTTTGTAGGTTGGCTTGATCAAAGGTGAAAGAAGGAAATGAAGACCAAGGGTTCTTTATGACCTCATCATCTCATTGTATCAAGTTTTTTTAAACACTTTAGAGTTAAATTATAATCCTTTTTTCTAAGGATTTGTTATCTTCTTTATTTTAGAACTCAATAAATTTTGTTTGGGCTTAAAAAGAACAAAACAAAGGGATTAAAAAGAATCATAGGCAACTTACTAGATTTTTTTTTGGATTTAATAAATGAACAAACAAATACCACACTTCAAATTTGGTGCTTAAAAATAATTCATATCATTGCTTGGTGGATAAAATGAACATGTGTACTCTTTGCCTTGTAATCTCTTCCACAAGTTAATATTCTTTAAAAAGACATATGCACTTCTCTTGCACCTCATGGCGACCTTGAGAATCAAAATCCTTATTTGAGATGAAGTTTTGTAAGTGATTACCTCCACATTTCAATTTTGGTTCCTAAAATTGAACAAACTCTTGCTAGTGTGAGTGGAGGATATTGTGAGTGCTCTCTCTTTGTTTCTCAACAAAGATTGATTGAACTTCAGATGTACTTACTTGATTTTATTTAATCCTTAGAGGGCCTTCCTTGGTGGGAAAAATTACTCACCCCAAGGGAACAACCCAACCAGTAACACATTAAATCCAAGCGACTTCCAACCCGTATATAAGTGTGGGTACTTGAGGAAAGTGCAAGTATCATGAGGATTGTTCTGACAAGAAGGGAAACAATGGTCTCTTTCCATATGGATGATCCCCCACAAACAAAATTCTCATAGTAAAACCCTTTGTTTAGAAGGCCCAAATCCTTAGATTTATTTGTTGATGCAAGAATGATCGTTCTGAAGCCGTCCCACATTTTTATGGCTCTTGGTAGAGATGATAAGTATGCCATGGGAGTTTCATGGGTACTGATGCTTGGTTGACCCGGGAAGTGAGTGAATTGTAAGGGGGAGCCTTTGTGGTCAAGCATCTAATCATTCGCTAAGGGTAAGCGTAGCTGGATTTATCAAAGTGGGAACTCAACAAATATTGCCTCATTTTATCCTAGGATTGTGCATCACTTTGAAATCAGGATACTTTGCTTGGATCTAAAACGCTTGAAAACAAATATTCACCAAATCTTCAAAATTTTAAACCATTTAGGGGGAACAAATACCTTTGACCAAATCCAAGTGCTCTTGCTTGCCCTAGGGATTTCATCCTTAGAGGCTTCTAAGTAGTTGGATCTATATCATAATTTGTTCCCACTAAAGTCAACATTAGGAAACTTTTGCCTTGATTTCCTTGATTCCCACTTAATGGACTTTGTGGGATGAGAAGAAGTTAGGACATTAGACATCTAGTTTTGAAAAGATAATCAAGAATTGTTTGTGATAAAAGGAATTCATTAAAAAAAGCTAAGAAATAGTTGAATCCCACACATGTGCTCTTCCAAATGATTTCCCAAAAGATCAAAATCCGAAAACCAAAGTCTAAAGGTCTTAGTCAAAAGGCTCACAAGAAATGTTTGTCTATGCTTTACGAATTTAGAGAAAGATTTACCTTCAACTTTTACAAGCGTGCGTCAAAGAACAATCCTAATCTGCACGAATTTTATTGCCAACAAAATCCAAGCCTCTTTCAAAAGTTTTATTTTCTCACATAGGAAGTACCAAGCATGTTCTTCAATACCAAGGTCTTGTAGAAAGGATTTCTATCTAGGTCTAATATAGGATCAAATTCATCACTCTCATCCACCCCTTAAGTAACAATCCAAAAATCATCTCACCAACAACTCTTGGAAATCTTGAAAAAATCATTCATGCTAGACTTTTGGAAAATCGAAATCATCTTGTTTGATTAGATGTGTGTAGATGAATCCTTCCACATATATTTAGTCAAATTAACAATCCTTGTGAACAATTCTACTCCTTGGTAACATCCAACATATTGGGGTTTATAAGTTCATTATCCAAAATCATCTTGTTTGACTAGGGGTGTATAGATGAATCCTTCTTTACACACTTAGTCAAATTATCATCTTGTGTACAACTATACTCTAGGAAAACATCCAACCTCTTAGAGTTTATGAATTCACTATCCAAACAAAAATCAAATCAAGCCAAAGTCAAGATCGAATCAAACCAAACCAAATCAAATCAAAATTGAAAGTCCCAAAGTCTAGTATCTTCCTCAAGATTTCTCAAGAGTTCAAATCATTCACATCATCCATCTTCCATTTATCTCATCAGCACACTTTGATCCTTAATAACCCTATTTTTTCTCTTTTGTACCTAATGTTAGATCAATCTAAAGAATTAGAGTTTCATCTTGCACATTCTTGAAAATTGATCACTATTTTATGGTGCAAACTAGATCACAACACAAGAAGAACATGGAAACCAACAAAGAATCGTCAACTTTAAGTGAGTTAATCCAAACTGCTCCCAAAATTAATCCCATTGGATCAAGCAATCTCCTAACAAATCTTCCCTTATCATCACAAAATCCTCAAGAGGAAGGTCAAGTGGAAGACATCACCAATAATCTATTAGGGATGACACAAGATGAAATCCTTGAAATGGTTCAAAATCCTGAAACTCATAATTTCCAATACCATGATGAGGCTAAATCCCTCCCAATACATGCTTGAATTGGAAAAATAAGGGGCTAAACTCCCTTTCGATTATGACATGAGCACCATTGTAGAAAGGCCTCTTGGGATCATGGCCCCAATCTCATCCACACCTCCATTTCAAAACATCATTCAAAGCATCCCCCAAATCACATCATCTATTGCTCCAACTCAACCAATTGTCAACAAGGGAAGCTCATTGCTTCATGCACTTCAAACACATCCCCTTGTGAGCAACGAAGTTTTGGATGCAAACACCATATTGAGTCAATCCGTCCTATTGAATCCATTACACCCATATGTTCCTCTTTCATTTCATGATCCTACCCATCCAACCTCTTTTCATACAACACTGGCATATCCTCTCAACACACAAACCTCTCTCCCCATGACCTCACAAGGAGAAGGTCGAATATTTGGAGCAAGGGGAATTTTTGATCCCTCATCATCATCGTCATTTTTCCAAAGGAATACACCACCCATTTTCTCACCATTTCCACCTTCACCATTAACATCAACACCACCCCTTTGGTTAGGCCTTCCCCCTTTACCAACTATCAATCAAAAAACTCTGAGCAACCCTCCAATCATAAATCAAAGCATCATACTGAATCCTCCCATCTTGCCATCGATATTGCAACAATAGGTGACAACCATTCAAGAAACCCTAAAAATCAACACATGCTATCTACCATCCCCCAAGTATCTCAAAACATGGTCTCCCAAGGACCAAGCATATCAATCACACCATCCAACACCCAAACCCCAATTAATACAATGATATCTCCCATCACGACAATCAGCACTGTTCTTAATCTGCCACCACCACCACCAAAACCAAACATGAAAAACTCATTTAGCATCATGTTGCAAGTAGCTCAATAAGCCACCTATCAAAAGGAACTTTAGCAAATTCAAAATCAACAATTTGCACAGCTAGCTTCCAAACAGGCACAAACACAATTAGCAGCACAACAAGTGCAATAGGCTACCCAAGCTCAAGCTTTGCTACAATAATAGCAAGCCACCCGAGCTGCACAAGTTGTACAGGTTGCCCAAGTAGCCCAACAAACACAAGCCCAATATCAAGCTCAACAAGTACAAGCGCAAGCGTAAGCTCAATACCAAGAACAATTGCAAGTAGCTCAGTAACAAGCATATCAACAAGCCCTACAATAGTATCAAGTGCAACAACAAGAAGCTCAATAGCAAGCCCAACAAAAAGATTTGTTGGCACAGTAGTAGCAAGACCAACAAAAAGCTTTGTTGGAACAACAACAACAAGACCAACAACAAGTGTTGTTGGCACAACAGCAAATATAGACATATCAACAACCTTTAATCACATAGTAGAGCTGGCAACAAACTCCCACCAACATACCTAACACTCCACCCATCACTCAAACACCTCAAAACACATTCACTCCACCCCCTAATCCGCAAGAAGACGTAACAACACAAATCAAATTGCTCTCGCAACAAGTGCTCGATCTCCAATCAGGGAAAACAACAAGGACACCAAGCAATCTATGCCCTTATCCTTTTGACAGGAGCCTAGAAATGGTACCATTCCCAAAGGGTTTTGAAATCCCTAAATTTTACAAATATCGTAGGCTAGGAAACCCTGAGGATCACATCAAGGAATTCCAAGTACATTGTATGGAAGTTGCATATAATGATACATATCTAATGTGGCTATTTCCTCAAAGATTGGTTGGCCCTGCCATGGATTGGTTCTCTCGCTTTCCTACTAACATCAAAATGTTCCAAGAGATCGTAGACACATTCTTAAAGAATTATGCGTTCAACATTGGCATGGATGTTAGTCTAGAGGAACTATCGATGCTCAAACAAGGTAAGGGGGAATCATTTGCTTCCTTCTTACAACGATGGTGATCCAAGGCCAATTGGAGAAAGTGGGCCATGCCGTAGGAGCAACAAATTTGCACCATCATTTCTAATCTTGAGAAAACCTTGGCATTTCATCTAAAAATGCAGTGCATCACCACTTACGACCAATTGATCCCCAAGGTGCTCAACATAGAGTGAGCCCTTATTACACAAGGGGGGACACCCACATATCCAAAACATCAAGACAACTACCCTTTCACAAACCTTGCATGTGGGTGAAAAATAGGAACGTCAGTAATGATGGTGTGGTTGACGCCAAGGTCGTGATCAATGGTTTGAAGAAAAACACCCAAACATATCAACAACCACAAAAAAACAATCACAATAATATGCAAACCAATGCGATATCACAACAACCACCCAATAATTAAATCAAAAATCTAAATAATCATGGGGGACCACCTCCGTGAAACAAATATCCCCCCCAAGAGAAAGTTCATGGACCTTGAGAAATCAATCGAATCCGTCATGAAGAAACTGGTAAATGAGAATATCATCAAGATCCCTACTTATGGGAATTATCAAGAACCCCAAGGTGAAACCACCATGGTATAATGAAAACTACCTTTGTGATTATCATAAAATCAAGGGGCACACAACAACCAATTTCATGAAGCTAAAAAATATAATCCAAGACCTCATCGATGAAAAGATAATAAATGTGGAACAACCAGCTAGAAATCAAGACCTTAAGATATACATGAATCTGATGTCGAATCATAACAAAGGAAAAAAAAAGTATGGCAATGTGAACCATGTGTACGATCAAATTGTCGCATCCCTAGATGAACGGGTCACTGTTGTTAACATCAAAGGAGCCAAAGCTGATTGTGGAGTCACCACACGGGGTGACAAAGTCACCATTTCTAGGTCATCACCACCACCTAGGGCATCCACCTCAAATCTGAAATATGATCCTAATGGATACAATGTCTTGGACCAATTGAAAAAAACTCCTGCATAGATCTCCATCATGGAGTTACCATAGAGAAATCCTTGACGAAGCATTGGCTTCATCTACCATCTTTGCCAATCTTGATACCGAATAATTCCAAGCTATGGTTGGAAACATTACCACCTCAAATCTCCTCACATTTTTTGATCAAGACTTCCCCACCCAACAATCTCACAATCGCACACTCCACCTTGAAGTTCTGGTTCATAAAAACAAAGTCAAAAGGGTCTTGGTGGATAGGGGTGCAGATCTAAACATTTGTTCTCTCAAGCTCATAAATAATCTGGGATTCTTTGAGGACTCCATTGAAAAAGGCAAGGGCATCACAATCAGATCTTACGACAATCAAGAAAGAGTGTCTCAGGGCACTATCCAACTCCCTATTCAAGTAGGTCCAACCATTATGGAAACCACCTACCAAGTCCTTGACCTTGATTTACCTTATAACATCCTCTTCGAGCATCCATGGATCCATGGGATGCAAGCAATTGCATAAAAATTCCATCAATGCATCAAGTTCTTATATCAAAATCAAGAGGTCACAATCTACGATGATCCTGAGCCCTTTTCCTACTGCAAAATCCTTGAAGAAAAATACTATAAAATCCCCCAAGTCCCAAAGAATGATGAAGGCCCTTCAACTTTGTATATAGACCCAACTAACATTGCCTCAACTTCTAGGACAAAGACACCCTCCATTCTTGATATATCCAAAATCAAGGTCATTATCCAAGACAACGGATGTGGGGATTACAAAATAAAGAAGGGAGACTTTGTGGTAGGGGAGTTACCTTAATCCTCTAGATCCCATGGACAACCACAACTCACCAATATAGCAGCCCAAACCTTCAGAGCGGATCCCTCCCGATTCAGAAGTTGGGGCGATCTAGGCCAAGAAGTGGTGGAAGGGAGAGACATATCTAGTCTTCTCTATCAAGATGAAATACCTATACCGGCCCTTCCTATGGATGATCCTAACAAAGGAATTCAATTAATGTTGGGCATGGGCTATAATAGGAATGAAAGTCTTAGAAAAAATAGCAATGGCCGATTGGAACCTATCATTGTTGAGAAGCGCATGAAAAATATTGGCCATGGATGTACCCCTCTGAGTATAACCATACAAGGTGGAATTTCCCCCGTTAAAGTATTCAGGACTCCCCCTTAGCTATCGGTAGCCACCCTTCAATTACCAGTATCCACAGGTCGAGTCATAGGCAACTTTACCTTTGACATAACCGATGTGTGTAGTAGTGATGAGGATCCCATTAATGACTTGCCTATGATTTTCAAAGACTCCTCCCTATTCATGATCAGTACCCTATCTTTTGAGTCAGACCGTCAAACCCATGAAATAAACCTATTTTATCCCCAACTCATTGATTACAACCAACAAGGACCGCCAATTCTAGACACATTCAAAAATGATGAGGTGCTCTCAAAATTCATGGGATTGCGGGATACGGTGCCATATGGAGATCACAAAGCTGGTTTCAACATCATATTGGATACATAAGCCTATTACGAGGAAATTATTGAATCCTTCAATCGCAAAAGCAAAAAATTAAGAATAATCTCTAGGTCTTTGAGTGAAAACCACACTATGGCATTCTCTAACCTGAAAATAGTAAAAATAAAGGATGCATCTAATGGTGAAAACCTCTCTGAGGCACTAGAGAATGAAGGATTCAATCTTCCTCTTGGTGCTATTCATCAGGAGAATTCAATGGTTCTGGCAGAAAAGTGCAATCCAGTTAATCTGGGAATAGAGGAACTACCACACATAACATTTTATGCCAAGTCACTTCTCACAGAAGAACAGGAACTCCTAGCTGCATTCCTAAAGGAAAGAAAGATAAACTTTGCATGGACCTATGTCAACATGTTGGGGCTTGATCTAGAGGTTGTGGTTAATAACCTAGTTGTATATCCTGAAGCAAAGCCAGTAAGATAAAATTTGAGAGAAATGCATCCTTAAATAGAATTGTTGGCCAAAATGGAATTACAGAAGCTCCTAGATGCAGGATTCATACGACCGATTGCTTATCCAGAGTGGGTCTCAAACCTTGTACCTATTTCAAAACCCACTGGGGGCATCGGCATCTACACAGACTTATAAGGTCTAAATAAAGCATGTCCAAATGATGACTTTCCACTTCCCAACATTGACATGATCGTGGATATGAAATTAGGACATCAGATGCTATTGCTAATGGATGGATTCTCAGGATACAATCATATCATGATAGCTAAAGAAGACCAACACAAAAAAATGTTCACTTTCCCATGGGGGACATATTGCTAGAATATGATGCCATTCGGGTTGAAGAATGCAGGACCAACCTACTAAAGGGCCGTGAAACTCATCTTTCATGGTATGATCCATAAAACTATGGAAGATTATGTGGAAAACATACTGGCCAAGTCAAGGAAAAGATGAGATCATATATCAGCTGTAACCTCCATCTTTGACAGACTAGAAAAGTACAAGGTCTGACTTAATCCAAAGAAGTGTGTCTTCGGGGTACAATCAGGAAAGCTCCTAGGGTACATTGTATCCATGAGAGGAATAGAGGTAGACCTTGCCAAATTCAAAGTGATCCTAGAAATTGAGGCATCGAGGACATTGAAAAAACTAAGAGGCCTACAATGAAGACTCTAGTCCATCCATCGATTCATAGTGCAACTAGCAAACAAGGCAATCCCCTATTCTCATCTACTCCACAAGGGGGTAGCATACAAATGGAATGAGAAATATGACCAAGCGTTCAACAAGATCAAGGAGTAATTTCTCACAACACCAATTCTTATGCCACCAATTCTAGGAAAACCATTAATCTTATACATATCAGCAACAACAACAGCCCTTGGTGCTCTCTTAACACAACGTGATGAAAATGGGAAGGAGAGAGCTATTTACAACATCAGTAGAACCATGATGGGACATGAGCTAAAATATACACCCATTGATAAAGCTTGCCTAGCAGTCATGTTTGCAGCACAAAAATTTAGACATTACATGCTAGCACATCAGATCAAGCTCATTGCAAAAATAGACCCGCTCAAGTACCTACTTTCCAAAGAAACTTTTTTAAGGACGAACGACTAAGTGGGTTATCATCCTAATGGAGCATGACATTGAGTATGTAGAACACAAGGTTGTCAAAGGAAATAAATCAAAGATCAACTAGCAGAAGCACCTATATATGCAAAGAATCCACTTGTTTTAGAGTTCCCTAATGAGTCAATCTTCAACCTTAGTGTAGCAAATCACTGAAAAATGTACTTTGATGGATCCTACACAGAACACGAGTTAGGAGCGAGAATCTTCTTCATCACTCCACAAGGGGACTACATACCTAAATCATACAAGCTTCCATTCTCATGCATAAACAACATCATGGAATATGAGGCTCTCATCATAGGGCTAAGGATCGCAATGCAGTGGTAGATCATGGCACTCAAGGTCTATGAGAACTCACAGCTTGTAATCAACCAAGTGAATAATGAATATCAAACAAAGGATGACAAGTTGACTCCATACATGAAATTGGTGGAAAGTCTCAAGGATTCCTTCATTGATATCACATTTGAATAGCTACCCAGAGCAAATAATATAGCAGTGGATGCAATGGCTATGATTGGATCACTCCTAGAGATCCTGCACAATGTCCCAAAACAAAAATTCCTTAAAGAGCAGCTTCTCGTACCAGCATTCAAGGTACCAGAGTCCAAAGTGTGCAAAATCATTGGTCTCGGTGATCCTTGGTACCATGATATTTACACTTACCTGAGAATAGGATTCCTTCCCACCGACATAACCCCAAACCTCAAAAGAGCCTTTCTCAAAAATTCATCCCATTTCGTCATCCTAAGAGATACCATGTATCATAGGAGCATTGAACGGACCCTTTTACATTACCTAAATACTGAGGAGGCCTTGACTTCTTTAACCGAGGTACATAATGGAATTTGTGTTTCACACTCAACCAATATGACTTTGGCCAAGAAACTGTTGACGATGAGGTACTATTGGCCTACAATGGAAAGAGAAGCACATGACTATGTCAAAAGGTGTTTGTAGTGTCAGCAACATGGGGCCCTCATCCATGCACCAGCTCAAGAGCTCAACCTAATTATCACACCTTGGCCCTTTTCACAGTGGGGGCTCAATCTCATTAGTAAAATCACCCCCACCTCATCCAGCAGGCATAAGTTTATCATCACTACCATGGAGTACTTCATGAAGTCGGTCAAAGCCATTCCCATGACCTACATTATAGGAAAACAGATATCCAAGTTCATCCTAAACTACCTTATTTGCCAATACAGTGTCCCTCAAGCCATTATATCAAATAATGGGACACCTTTCAAAAACAGGATGTTCATGACCTATGTCAAAAATTCAATATCCAACATCGCTTCTCCACCCCATATTATCCCCAAGGAAATGGCCAAGAAAAAGCTACCAATAAGACCATCCTAAAAATCCTTAAGAAAACAGTCAATGATGCTGGTCGTGACTAGAATTTGCAATTGAATCCCACCTTATGGGCCTACCACACAAGAATCTACACACCAACAGGTGCTACCCCCTTCTCCCTAGTCTATGGATCAAAATCCATACTCCCTATTGAGATCGAGCTCCCATCCTTGAGAATATCACTGCATAATCTCATAACAGATGAGGAATATTAGGTCTCATGATTAAATGAGCTAGAGCTATTGGATGAGCGATATATGGATGCCTTAAACCACTTACAAGTCTATCAAAACCACCTCAAGAAAATATACAACAAGAAGATCAAGATGCGGACCTTCCAAGTCACTTAGCTAGTATTGAAGGAGAATCAAAAGAACGTGCCAAATCCAAATAGCAAGGGAAAGTTTGAGCCCAATTGTTTGGGACCATCCATCATCAAAACAAGCTCCAATTCAAGGGCATATCAGCTATCAACGCCCAAAGGAAAACCTCTACAGGAGCCCATAAACAACTCTCATCTCAAAAAAAATTATTCCTGATCATGGTAAAACCAGAAGTACAAAAATATCAAAAAATTTAAAAATCCAAAAAAAATCAGAAAAAGGATTGAAAATAGTAAAGAGAAAAATCATCCTCTAGTGAAAACCAATTCGGTGGCACTTTGGGCAAGTACCTTGGTGAAAACCTGGCAAATAGGCACCTTATGTAAATAAAGCGTTCTCCATCCATCGGGATCTCTACAATTGAATTTGCATCACTCATTCATCCATCGCATTCCATTGATCCTTCCATTCATCCATCTGTATCTGCATCATAGCTTGATCATGTGTTTGTATCATGATCCACCCTAGTACTACTTGGCACATTCCTAAGGTCGTTTTGTTCTGCCTATATTGAAGTATTCTATCGCATCATGTTGTGGGCATGTTATTTTACCGGCATCGGATTAGATACGTGTATATCCTTGAAGTCTTCTTTAAAATCATAAAATCCAAAAACATCATAAAATCCTTCAAAACTCCAAAACAGGTCAAAAAATAAAAATGGTGGAGTCATCTTATTGAGCTACATTATCTCTGAGATTGAACATAGGCAAGGTTGATCTTTGATCATCCCCCGAGACACCCTAGGTCAGTCCTTTAGGAGTCCATACCAATAAACAGGCAATCCATTTGTGCATATCTCATCAATAAATCAAGTCTGTGTCAGTCGAACTAGGTGGTATTTGTGTGTATAACGTAGGCAAGGCTAATCTATTGATCAGCTCTCGAGACCCCTAAGATAGGTCCTTAGGTTAGGTTCTTGGTTAAAATCTCAGAAAAACTCAAAAAAAATTTGGAAAATCCGAAAATCAAAACATTTGTAAAACATCTCAAAAATCCTAAAAAATAGCCTCAAAACATTCAAAAAATCTATCTGTCTTCATCTCGATTTCACCCGAAATAATCTCATTCATAATAAGTCAATCATCACCTTCACCCTTTGGCAAACCAGTTGGAAGCAAGTCTAGCAGGTTCAAAAGTGAAACCCAAATCATCAAAGTCTCAAGTCTAGGTCAGTAAGTAAGCAAGTTAGTCAAATCAGAGTATCAATAGCTTATCATCCAGTCAATCCCAAATCATCTGATAACAACATGTCCTAGGATGCATCCTTCCTACACTGGACATCAACATCAGGCATCACCGTAGTTTATTCTTGGCTAGCGGTATGAAGAACATTAGCTTGTCTGTTTACTTTATCTTTATCTTTTGACTTATCTTATTTTGTGCTCATTCCAACGACCTCTTGATGATGCCTAATCAAAATGGTTTAGAGAGAAAGGAATGGGCCAACGATCATTATATTTTTATCTGCTATGCTTGTTGGATATCCTTGTAATATAACTTCATCATGTGTTCTTTGTTTGGTTTGTAGGGAGGGTGTTTTAGGTGTCTTGTTGACCACATAGGAAGGCTTGTTTTTCTATGTTTTGGTCTGAGATATCTAGAATAGCCAACCTGTACTCTGAATAAGGTTTTGTATGTCGAGTGTGAAAAGGAATACTCCTATCTGATTGTTGAGTCAAATTCCATTACACTAGGTACAACGCCATCCTAGCTCTTTATACCTTGATGCATCGTACCTCTGTGTATTATCAAACATAACGTAAATGGAACTTTTAAAATCTCAATTCCTGGTAAGAAAATAATAATAATAATCATCATCATCATCTCTAATAAAGTAGACTTGTTGGATCTTCTTTCTTTTGTCTTCTTTCTGTCCTAACAAGATACCATGACAGTTAAACATCATCACTAATTTATCCATCCTGCATCAAAAAACCATCAACATACTGCATATCATATAGAAAATATCATCCATCTCACATGCATTGCATAATATTTTAAGTTGTTTAAGCTAATATAGATTCATTAGTCTAAGCATCTTACAAACATCTCATTTGCATCATCATCATTAAGATATGTTAGTCTAACCATTCGTACATCCATCTTGAACCTCTTTGTCGTGAGATCGATCCTCAAATCGAACTTTTCACTTGATCTCTCGAGGGGGCAATGTACCAATATACTTCTTTCCACTGGGGCATCCGAAAAAGTCTTTTTTTTAAATTTGACCGGGCCAAGATTATTCTTTGAACCAACGCAGCAGGTACATTGCTTCAAAAAGGGAAAAAATGTAGACATGTACAAAATATACATGCACCTGATCCTTATTTCACTAACATTGGTTCGTCCTGAATCATCTCTTTTGCTAGTCAATTTAATTGAATAATCTTTATTCGATTAAATTTATCATATTTCATCTCTTAATTAAATAAATCGAATTTATTTGATTAAGTCATCATCTCCTATTAATTAAATAAATCATTTTATTTAATTAATCTTATAGTCCCTCTTTTAATTAAATAATTCACTTTATTTAATTAATCTCTAAAGTCGTCTCCTTTAAATTAAATAAATTAATCTTTATTTGATTTAATCTAACACCACCCTCTTTAATTAAATAAATCAAAATTTATTTAAGTCTAAACCATTATTCATCTCATTTTGATTTATTTAAATCCTAAAATCTAAATCAAATTGTCAAATTAACTAAATTCTATCTAAATTAATCAAATCTTGATTAATGCTAATCCTAATCCATCAAATCCTCTAGATTTTGCAACTTGCTCATGAATGTCATTTTAATTGATTTATTAAATCTTCAATTACCTTCAAAAAGGCATCAATTAGGGAATATTCCTCAAATTCAAAAATCCCTCCAAAAGGGATGAGTACATCCAACAAGGTATTAAAGGCCTCTTACATGTCCTTTGCCTTGAGCCAAGTGGCATTTACTCCATTCCTCTCTCCCTCCACACTTGGTTCATCACAAATATCCTTCATCACAAGGTTCATCACATTTCTTGGTTAGATTTTGTAAAGTAGCTTCATCACAAGTAGGGGAGGCATCAAGAGAAGGACAACTATGATTTTCATGCTTACCAAATAGATCTTTCCAAATGGTAGGAGCATTAGGGAAGGGAGGAACAAGATTTTAATGACTCTCAACGGGTATATCTTCTAACACCAAATTATTTTCTTCACGTCGAGGAAGGATATTAGGAGAAGGACAAATTTGATTGTCATGGTTATCTATGATTTCATCCTCTTCACTAAAACAATATCATAAGCAAGGGATGAATGGAGACTAGGTAAGGTGATGTTTAGGAATGTGTCTATGATCTCATCTTCTTGTGTTATAATATCTTTCCAAGAGGGAGGTGGAGAGAGATAATCAAGACGTTCATGATACTCAATGATTGTATCTTCTTTCACCAAGATACCTTCATCACTAGTAAGAGAGGTATTGGGAGAAGGAAAAGTATTGTTTTCATGATTGTCTATGCTTGTATCTTCTTGTATCATATCATCCTCACTAATGGGAGAGATAGTAGAGTTTGAGATAGGCAATGTAATATTAAGGATTATGTCAATGGTTTGATCCTCTTTCTCTAAGATGCTCTCATAACTAGGAAAGATAGTGGAAGGATGGCTAACATGTTTCTTAATGACCTCATTGTTGTGCTCTAAATTGAACTCATAAAAATGAATTTTGTACTTATGCAATACATCCTTAACCATATCAAAACCACATCTCTTAAAAGGAAACGTGCTAACATGAAAAAGTAAACTATCTAATTTATGCAATTTTTGAAAAATGTAAACAAATGTCCCACATATCTAAATATTTTTGAAATGCTTTAAAAATGAATACACTATATGGATGATTTGACCTAGATACATAAAAAAAAAGTGCTCAAAACTTTCTAGACTAATACTATAGGTTACCTACAAGCTTGGGAAGTATAGAAATGAGGTTTTTAATGTTGTAAAATCCAATTTCAGACCTGATTTAGGAAAAAATTTCCCAAAGGGGCGTATGATTCCAAATCAAGGTTTTGTAGGGATTTGAATGTTGAATAACAGTCACCACAGAGTACCCAAAAATCAAGAAAAAACACCTATGCTAGGACTAAATCTCCCAGAGGGGAGTATGAGTCCCAGATTAGAGTTTTTGTATTGTTTTCAGCAAATTCTATGTGAATGTTATGTTTTCTATTTTGGATGATATATCTAGGCTAAGTGTAAATGTAGATTTCAAATGAAGTTCACTAATGCAAGATGCAAAAAAGCAACCTATATGTACTTTCACTAATGCAAGATTTAGAAACCCTAGATGTAAACTAACTAATGCAAAACCTAATGCACAATTAATGTAAGTTAGATCTAGGACTATGATGCACTCCAAATCAGAAATAAGGTGTTCTAAATGCAAGCTCACCAAAATGAAAGATGGAAAATCACTGCTCTATAGTTTAGGACATAGAACGAAAAGTTTTGTCTTCACTTTTCATTCAAGGAAACCCTAGAGATCTCAATCCAAGTATAGAATGAGGGAAAGAGATCTACTAAAGGTTGTCCTAGTGTATGATTAAAGTCTAAAAGGGGGTTCAACACCAAGCTAGGGCTTGGAAAGACAAGTAACATGCAAGACCTAATGATCAGACCTAATGAGGTGCAAAACTCAAGTAAATGACCTAGAAATGAATGTGAATCAGAACAGTAAATTGGAAAAACATAGGGGTGCACGTAGTAAGTTGAATGTGCTCAAAATGAGGCCTAGAACCCTGAAAATACTGACTTTAATGCATTGGGAATCATACGCTAGGAAGGGTTATTTAGTCCCAATATAGGGTTTCTGGGAAGAAACTGGAATCTCAAAATGACAAGTCTAAATCCTCTAAAATCTAGAAAAAGTGTTATACTAGGACTTATATGCCACAAGTGGCGTATCAGTCCTATTCTATCGCTAAGTACATCCTAGGAGAAAAAATATCAAGTGAAACTTTGTGAGCCTTTGAAGATGGATCAATTAAGGACTTTCCCACTGATTTCCTATAAATAGGTTGGATATCTTGATCTAGATCTATGTTTTTGTGAGCCTTGACAACTCTTCATGACAACTTTGAAAAAAATTGTATCTTTATTATTTTGGTACTTTTGAGGGCTTCAAATCCACTTTTTCTTCAACTTGTAAACCTGCAATCACACAAAGAGAGAGAAAGGGTGTTGTTTTATTAGAAAATAGGGGTTTTCCTTGGTCAAACCCCATTTATGTAATTAAACCATTTGATGAAATAATGAATCATGAACATGAAACATGAAACATGAACAATGATACCTTGAATGATGTCTTGTAATGTAAATCTACAATCTAACATGAAGTGGCCATGAAGAATGTAGATCTTGATCTTGAATTAGATATGAAATAATGTTAACTTGGATCTTGAATGCTACATCACAACACGAGCTCAACAACATGCTTGATGCATTATACCTTTGACATGATGAGGGATCTTGAATTGTTGCAACAAATGATGAAGAAATATGCCCTTCAATGCTTTATAAATTATCTTGAATGCCCTTGCATAATCTTGTAATCACAAACTTGCTATTAGGAATTCTCTCTTGAAAGTCTTAGTTGAAAATGAGTGAAATAACCTTGTGTTTATACTTATTTATGCCAAATTCCTTGAAATTACAATAGTACAAGGCAACATCAGATCTAGGAGAATAAAATTTCACCAAGAATTTGAATTTAATTTAATTTTAAGCCACACGGGATTCATATGCCAGAAGTAGTGTATGAGTCCCATTAGGCTAGGCTTTGGGACACATTTTTCAAGAAAGGCTTAAATTGATGTGAAATCAGGATCGGGGCCCTAAAAACTAGGTGGGACTCATATGCCCAAGGTGGCGTATGAGTCCTAGATCACTAATTTGGGCCATAAATCCAAAAAATATATATTTGATTGGTCATTAGATATATGTCAGGATTATCCTCAAAAAGATACATTAATTAAGGCTTGGGGATGCAAAATAAGGCCAAATAAGGCATAAAGAAGCCCAATTTATTAATGAAGCCCTAGATTAGTGTGAAAGTGTTAGGACACACTTTACAACACCCTAAATAAGGCACAATTGAGTCCATTTAGTTTACAAGGGCCCAAAACTTAATGTGAAGGTGTAAATAAATACACTTTACAACACTAAATTAAGGAAAAATTAGGTCAATTTAGCTTAAAAGGGCCCTAAACCTAATGTGAATGTGTAAAAAACATTACAACATTAGGTTCATTTTAAGGTTAATCATTCTCAAAATAAGTGTGAAAATATAGGGGGATACATTTTTCTACACTACAAAACCTAAACGATGAAACCCTCTCCATGAAACCTCATTTCGTCAGACTGTCATAAAAAAACATGAACTTGTAAAAGTCTTGGTGTCCATGCAGAGTCAGAAGCATGGGATTCCACCTCTCACTGAACCATTTCAATGACATGAATTACGATGGAATCCGCCTCCATGACTATCACATGGTTCATTCCAAGTTATAAACCATGCTTCAAGACTTGAACTCAAAAAATTTCTAAGTATGAGATATCCTGCGAATTTTCCTATGCAAGATTCCACCTACAGGAAGTTGACCCTTGCAAGCCATTTCGATGAAATAGAGTTTGATGTCTTCCACTACCATGGCATACAGATTTGTAAATTATGCACTCAATTAAAATTGTGAATTGACCATTCTAAACACAAATTATGGATTTATAATTTGCACATGACCTAAAGAGTCAAAGCATCAATTGAAAGTTCTAAGTATAAAAGCTTTGCAGGATCCCTTGTGGGGGAAGCTGTGTGTGGGTTGCCACATACTTCATGCCATTTTGATGGCCTAAGCTTTAACGAAATTCACATGCACTTTTTCTGTATCACCCAAAGTGAACTTTCAAACTATGAAATGTTGACCTTATTATTTTTCATGTGTCAAACAAACTTAACGTCGAGATGAGCTTTAAACACTAGGTGTATATGCCTCATGGGAATTCCTATGCAGAAAGGCACCCGCAGAATACCAACACTAATGATCTATTTTGATGGCATAAACATCGACAGCCTACACAATCGTGGATTCTGCACGATAAAGTTTCACAACCCTCAATTGAGCATTAAATGATATGTTAATGGATTTATTGACTTCCTTGTGCTTGAGTGAAAGTTGAAACTCAAATTTACTAAGTCATTTTTTCTTGCAGGAATCTGAGTGTGGGAAGCCATATCTTTCATGCCATTTTTTTTGGCACATTTCCCACTGGTTTCAAAGCTAGTGAAACGAAGACTGATGTGATGAATATTGACACAAATTATGACAATACGAATACCATTGAACAACATACTACAAATGAAGTGATAGAATTTATCGAAGCTAGACCTTATAAGGGCTTGACTAAAAAACCTCTTGAAATTGCTTTCTCACAAAAAGACATACCTAAACGTGCACCTGATGGTCCTCTTTACTTAGCTAGTTGAATCAATAATAAACCCACTAATGGGATATTGATTGATCTTGTCTATGGAGAGAATTTGATCACAAAATAATTCTTATATGTGCATGAGCTATATCAAGAAACATATGATAACTCGAAATCATGGATCAAGACACATAATAGATTTGCTTGCCCTATGATAGGCTTGATAGATCTCCCTTTAAAGGTGGGACCGAAAACATTAACAGTCTCATTCTCCATCATCCCACAATTAGACCAATTTTGTGTGAAGCTAGGCTATCCATGGCTTCGCTCCATGAATTTCATCCCTTCAGTTGTGCATAAATGTCTAAAGTTTCCATTTGGAAATGAAATCTTCACTGTGCATCATAGCAGATTCCATCCTACCTCAACAAAAGGGAAATTTTCACTAGATTACTTTTGGCCTGAGCCTATGGAACCTATCAAGCCTCGTGAAGATTTCTTTTTCAAATCATATCAAAAATTAAAAGCAAAGAAAATAGCAAAACTATTCCTTCGTAATATGCCTCAACCTATGACCGAACCAACCATCCTTGACAAGACAATGATTGAACCAAAAACACTTATGAACATACAAGAACAACCTTTAGACAAACCTCCTGCAATTTCATACAAGAGACCACAAGATAACACAAACAATCCCGTTGTCCCTCCTAGATTCAAACAAGTTTACAAAGTCAAAGAGAAAGCAATTGAGCAACCTATTGTTGTTCCCTCTAGTCCTCCCAAGGAAGAGAAGGAACCTACAATTGACAAACCTAATCTTACACAAAAACAAATTAACAATAAACTAAAAAGAAATCGAAATACTAGAGAGTGTAGACATAGACATCGTGCTATTGCTCGTAAATCGCAAACTCAAGAAAACAACAACATAGAAAATCAAAATCAAAATCTACCCAAAGCAATGCATGATGACTCTCAACCCTCACCACAATATAAACAATAACATTGCATGCACATTGTTATTCGACCTCCTGATGTGATTAACTTAGATGATGAAATTGACATTGAAAATATTAATGAACAAGTGCATGATGAGTTGAATGAATTGTTTTCTTCTTGTATGATCTTAGATGATAAATCTCCTAAAAAGAGTGTTGAACTTGGTGTTTTTCCTAGTTCAACACTTGACATTGTCACTAAATGACTAGTTTCCCACCTTCCATTTATACTGATTAAGATTGGGAGGTGGATGACCTACTTTAGGTTGACTCACTTGTGCCTTACTAGTCCTTTTCTTTTTCATGTTTCTTTGTGATTGCATCTGTGTAATGCAATCCCCTGTGATATTTTGTTTGATGTTTCTCTCTTTTTTGTGCATTCCTCTATATGTACCTTCATTCTTCTTTATGTCATAATAATGTTTCAATTGTCTTTTGTTTTTCTTTCGGGGATGACACAAGGCATCAAGATATTCATGTTTCTTCCATGTTGACCCAAAATGCTTTTTCTTTATTTTTTCTTCCTTTGTGTCATTCTTCCAGTTCTATGAGTATTTGGGGAATGATGATAGTTTCATGCTCTATGACAACATTGTAGCACATACATATTGACCCCAAATCCATAGATCACTTATGTGTTTGTGGGGGCAACCCTTCCTTCCTATTTTATGACGCAGCTTGGTTCAGAAGCATATGACTTGGCATAGGGTTTTCCGAGGAAATCTCTCATGTCTTAGGATTAAAAACATTTGGCTACTTTAAATCCATTGCTCACAATAATGGTGTAGCAACCGCTTTAAAGTTGGGGAATACATCGATGAAATCTTTTGGAAAATTTCATGGCATGATTTTCCTATTTTCTTGTGATGTGTCCTCTTCTTGGTTGTGTCATTGGGTTTGATGTCGTCCAAGAGTGTACAATCTATTGACATAGCATGATGTGAATTAGGCATCTCATGGGTGATGATCTGACACTTTTGACTTGTCCTCTCTTGAATAAATTAGGCACAATTCCCCCTAAGAGGAAGACCATTACACAAACAAAGAAAAATCCCCTTTAAGAAAATGTTTTACCTGACATTTAAAAAATCATTTTCATTATGGTACCTTATCAAAGTTTTAAGGAGGATAACTTTGCTATGGTATGAGAGGCTAATATGATTCTCTCATTTGCCACCTCATTAAGATAACTCACCTAGTGGATAGACTGAGGTTCCACTACCCCAAAGTGAGCACATATTTTTGGACAACTCACCTAGTGGATAGACTTGGGTTCCACTACCATAGAGTGAGAAACATGTTATGGACAAACAACCACTGCATCACATTGTGTTGAATCCGTTGTGCTTGATCCTTTGTTTTTGTTTATTTTTCTTGGCCTTTGACATGGTATGATCATGTATCTTTGTTATTGTTGCATATTTAAGTTTCTTGAATGTCTACTTTAGTGTTAGTTTTATATGGGGCCATCCTCTCACTAAAGTGGGGGAAAAATGTAGTAACGGAAAAAGTAGCCTTTTTCCCTTGCTTGCTTGATAATTGACATTAAAGCTGAACTAATGGTGTCTTGGAGTGGTGTTGTAATGTCTTGTACACATTCACACTATTCTAGGACCTTTATTTAACTAAAACATTCCTTAATTGATCCTTTTCAAGGGTGTTGTAAAGTGTTGTAACACACTTTCATGCTTTTCTAGGATATATTTGCTTAATTAAGCTTTATGGGCCCCTTTCTAAATAAAATGAACATAATGTGCACCTTTTTTAAGAGTTGTAAATTTTTTTAAATTAATTTCACACTTATCTAGGTGGTCTTAATTGATTGTGGTTAATTGGAGTTATTAACCCTCTTTTAATTCAAATTTAGGCCTTAATTTTGACACCTCCGGAAGATCTATCTCGACAATCATAATTTAATTATCAAATTATTTCACTGGGAAAAGTTTGGTCCTGGTAAGATAAGCTAGGACCCATTCACCTGTAATGGTGAATGGGTCCTCCCTTTACAGGACCCCCCTTTCTCAATTGATTTGGAATGGGTTTTTGGCCTTCTTTCAGCTCCCTGAAGCTTGGTCCTGGAAATTTAGCTAGGACCCATTCGCCCTTAATGGAGAATGGGTCCTACCTTAATGAGACCCCAATTTTTTAATTTCATCTTGGTGGGAATTTAATTTAATTTTTTTCCAGATCTGATGTTGGCCTTCATTCTTTGAATTTCAAGGTTAATCTCCTAATTTAGTATAAATAAGGGGTTAATTCACATTGTTTCTCCTAACAAGATCTAGCAATTTTATGAAGCATTAAACCATTCAAGTGATCAATAATTAGAATATTTCAAAGGCATTCATAAGGAATTTCAAGGTAGATTTCAAGATATTATTGCAGCAATTCAAGATCGCATCATCATTTCAAGGGTTTGATGCATGCATTCATGTTGTTGAGATAAAGAAGTGGATGTAGCATTGAATATGTACTTGCAACTATTGTTCACATCATATTCAAGGATCCTAGATCTACATTCTTCATGGCCACTACATGATAGTTTGCGGATTTGATTCACAAGACATCATCCAAGGTGATACAATTTACATTATTTCATATTTCATGCTTCATTTAATTCATTTCATCACTTGGTTTAATTACCTACGAGGGGTTTGACTATGGAAAACCCCCATTCGCTAACAAATCAACAAGTTTGTTGCTCTTGTGTGTTTGATTGCAGATTTTATAGGTTGGAGATCAACTTGAGCAAGATTTAGAGCAAGATTGTCAAAGTTGTCATTCAAAGTGCAAGATCATGGAAAGAGCTCTAGAGAATTGCATACAAACTTCTAGAAGCTAATAACATGGGATTTAAGAGTGTAGAAATCAAGGTACAGGATCTTGAAATCAATTTTTTGAAACCCTAAAAGGACCCATTCGCCACTGAAGGCGAATGAGTCCTCCATATCTCAAAAACAACAACTTTTTGGCTAGGTACATAGCTTTTTATACTATAAAAACATCCCCCATGGTTTCTATAACAGTTAAATTGCATTTCTAGTTGTTAGTAGCATCTTATTTTACATAATTTGAGGTGTTTAGGGCCTTGAAAAATAAAGTGGTCCATCATCTTGTTCACTCATTTTGGTGGACCCTATTTTCACCCTTTATAGAGGTAAAGGTGTCTCTTGGTATTACATATGTGTGAATGTTAGCTTCTTGAGGTTGGGTACTTGAAAAGGAGTGAAATGAGCCTCTTGGGATGAAAAAATGAATGAATTCACATATTTTGGAGGATATTCCAAGGAGTGATGCATTTTATTTTCACAAGGGTCTTTTGCACAACATATTTTATAATGGTGTGTGCACCTCTTATTTTGGAAACTACTAGTGGTATCATTCTTCCAAAATTCCTATAAATTGGAGCCTTGTGATAGTGGTGAGATATTCCTTTTATTTTTTTCATTGAGAGTTCATAGTTACATAGATGTTGTCAAATTGGAGACAAAAGAGTGAAGGAAGTGTTTCTCTTTGCAATCGTGTTTGAAAAATATAAAACATAATTTTCCTCTCTTCTTGGTGGATTTTTTTCTTACAAGGTTTCTCGACATAAGTATCATGCAATGTGTTGTTATTATGTGGTTTTCTTATTTATTATTTTCTTGATTTAAATTCCTAAATCTATTAATGGTATTCTATAACTAAGCACAATTAATTGAACTATGTTCCAAGAACAAGAATACTTAATTTTAGATTTGTACACTCAATTTCAGATTTATATATATATATTAGTTTACTTTGGTTATGCCAAAAGAATAACTATAATCAAACATTAAAACACCCATATACATCTATGTCATCAAAAGATAAACAAATCCCCCAAAATCAACACTATACAAGTCATATAGACAATAAATGATAATAATCAATAAATACAAACATGACCTCAACAATGCCAATTTTAATTCAACTAATATCACCATTAGAATAATAAATGATGCCAACATAATGAGTTAACAAACAACATGAGTATCAAGCAATAAAATATTACCAAATAGAGATATGTTAAACAAATTATAGTTAATAACATTGATTTCTATAAACAACCTTAATGAAAAATAACAAGTTTATTGCACTTGTTTTCATCACTTTCAATTTTTCTACACTAATGTGACAAGGCCCTCTCCTATAATACTCCCCCTTTCAAAAATGTGACCTTATAGAAAAGAAAGTAAAAAATGAATATTAAAATTATAAGTACATTAACTATGAATCAAAAAAATATATATAAGTATTAACTTGTGAATACCAACAAATCAAATCAGATTCATCTATTGTAAAATCAATCAAAATATATAACAACATTTCATATAAATGTTCAAATTTAACTAAAACTCCCCATCTATCATAACTTAACAATCATCTATAATTTTAAAGAAATTATTATAATAAAAAAATTATTTA
The DNA here is from genome assembly GCA_007115665.2 of Sequoiadendron giganteum. Classification (NCBI taxonomy): domain Eukaryota; kingdom Viridiplantae; phylum Streptophyta; class Pinopsida; order Cupressales; family Cupressaceae; genus Sequoiadendron; species Sequoiadendron giganteum. The sequence goes on from CM021101.1 coordinate 770,860,120, forward strand.
AAAAAATTAAAATTATATATATATATATTTTTTATTCAACCCCATAAACGAGTCTTTATTGTGAATTGAGTTATGGGTTAACATTCTTTTAACCTTTTAAAGATAACATCACATATAAATAAAGATGTGGATGGTTGTTTTTTTAAGTTATATAATTTTGTGAGTTTTTAATTGTTCGATAAAGGTATTTTTAATATATAAAAGTGTATAAGTAGTGTTTTATTTTTCAAAATATTTTTATAGTTTAATTTTATTGTTATTTATTTTGAAAGATTTGATTATGATTTCTACATTTTTATTTATTGACTTTCAATTTGATTGAGAGATGTGACTTTCTTTTAATTTTTAGATTTGAATTGTCAATTTTTAAATTTTGAATTCAAAATAAATTTCTTAGCTCCTTTTTATTAGTCATTGTGAGTTGATCTACACATGTTTATATTGATTTTGTGATTGTTGTTGTATGTAAAGACTTTCACTCATTTGAAACCATTTTGGAATTTGAAAGACAATATCTAAGTCAAATAGTCTATATAGGAAAATCTATTTCGCATTGACTACTTGGCATCAAACATTTTGCCTAGTGCCATAAATCTAGCCCAACTAGAAATCTTACTTTTTTCTTTATAATTTTTTTCTCTATTATTCAATATAGAAAAAAAAATTAAAAATTAAAAAAAAGAATACGAGTCTCACAAATACGCAAATTTCGGAATTGTGTTCCTAAACACAACTAGTCCTTATATAAATCTAGGTATTAGAAAATCAAGTTGAACTTCAAACAATTAGCAATTTGTTAGATAAATTCTACCTATTATAGTACAAATCAACAATATATAGATAAATCGAGATGAAACATAATTAATTTACAAAAACGTGAGATAATCATCTATACACCAATCAAATTTCAATTATAAGATAAAACATTTCCAACTATACTTTCTAATCTTCATGATCTAATTAAACATCACAATATAATTTATTTAATTCAGCATTTAATTTTAATAATATTTTAAATCCTAACCTTTTAAGTCATTTATTTTATTATTATAATTTAGTTAACTATTGTAAGGTTTATGTGCGTGGTGTACTTGCTTTTAGAAAGAACTCTTTCACTATCACATGTTGAAATGTTATTACGTTGACAAATTTAAAGTATACCTTTCCTTTAAATGCAATCCATGGCACGCTATAAAAAGAAAATATATCTTTTCCTTTTTATAGTGTGATTTAATCATGAAATAAATAAAAACTAAGTGGTAAATCATAAAATAATGGCATTTATTTCTTATTTTGTTTGGATTGTAAATTATATATCTATGTGTGGAAATGATTTATAAATTTGATATTAAAAGTTTATTTATTTTATGTTTAGATTTGTGTGTTTGAAAAAGGGTTTCGTTGATATTATTGAAAAGCTTGTTAGGTTAGGATTACTCTTCTTTGATCAAACTTATGTAGTCGAGTCAACAATTTGATATAATAATTAAATACGTGACTTGTAATCCTCTAATATATCTAGATATATGTAATTGTTGATGTCATGTCAAATACTATGTTCTAGTAATGATGATGCAATGTGTTATAGAATTCTTCTATAAATTGTTTGGATGATCTAATAAATTAGGATTTGTCATTTTATATAAAATTTTAGGATGAATTTAATTTGTTATTTTTTAATTGACTTATAATAATTAATTATAAAATACCAATATGAATCTAACTTTAAATTTGACTTTAAATTTTTTAAGACCTTTAAACATTATTTTTACTTTACTAAATCCCTCCAAGATAAATCAAAATTAAAATCTAATTCCAACCTTAAAATATTTAAAAATTAAATTCATAATTTCTTTACCAACTTCTGTTAAAAATATATATATATATTTATATACTAAAACCTATATTGCTTTCAGCATACATAATATATTTTTCGTGACAACCACGAATCAAATATTTCTTGGAATTTTACAAAACAAATGGTAACCGCCTTAAAAATATATAAAGTGATTAATGAAGAAGTAACCAAAAGTAGTTTTACTTCGTTTTCCAGCAAAGGAAAGTTGAAAAGCATGTGGAAGTTATCTGGTTTTCAATCTTTCTTAATTTAATAAATGTTGACTATTCTCTTTGTTTGGTTGACAATTTATCTTGAGATGTATTTTTTTTTTTAAAATTGGTAATATAGGTATTGACATTCTCTTTAAGAGAAGTTTATATTTAAATTTAAAATTTATTTTTGGTTAAAATATTTAGGGGTTGAATTTGGTATTATTATATTTATGGAAAATTTAAGTCGTAATAGTTGACATAATCAAAGAATATATGATCATTTTTACCAACTAAACTACAATCTTTTAATTTATATTTTGAATTTTAAATTTCTATGTCAATTTAAGAAAGAAACTCTAAAATAAGGGTCATATTTTTTATTGAAGAGTTTTACCTACAACAAAAACTCTACTTTTTAACTTTTACCCACAAAGACATCCTTATTTAAAGGCACTACAAACAATATTTAAGGACTTTTTTTTCAAGGTGGAAATGCTTCAAAATGCTAAAAAAATATTCACCTTAAAAACATGCCAAATTTAGGAAGGCATGACCAATGTCTAGATATCATTTTTAATCCTTCCACTAGTGCTTGAAATTAATAACCCCAATTTTATAAACCAAGTGAGGAATGACATTAAAAAACATTTGATGAGCCTCCTAGTCTTGAAATTTGACAACCAAAATTTTAATTTGGCCTAAGGCCAACTTAAGAAACTCTTGGTGAATTTGTTGAAAAGATATGGTAATACTTTTATCCCTTTTCTATAAAACTTCAAAGATCAAACCCAAGGGGCTTTAGCTAGATGTCAATATTGACAAGAAAGAACCAAAGAAATAGATTGTTGATTAATAGAAAGACAATTTTGGAAGTCATTGTTAGTTCACAAAAGCTAAGGCTTGATGAATTCCCAAGCCTTTCATATGCTTTTGATAATAAATACGCACATACCTAAATAGGTTCCTTCATAGTGAGCAGAGTATGAAGTCCAAAGTATTTCCAAGTTGGATGTGCAAAGAGAACTCTATATGAAACATAATGGCAAATGAGAACTTTCTAGACATCCACACCTTTCAAGGCCTGAATTATCTATTTAGCACAAATCACTAAGCTTTGATGATAGATTGAGAGTAAGCCTAAACCCCTAAAATTATTAGGGAGTTAATAATATATTCCCAAGTTGCATGGTGAAATCCTTTGTTGTCATAAGAAGATGCCCAAATAAAGTCTCTAAGAAGTCTTTCAATTTTCAAATAGAAAGATCTAGAGGAATACAACAAGAAGAATAATACACATGACTACTAGCCAAAATTGTAGAGCACGCTTGAAATTTACCATTCAAAGATAGAGGGTTTATAATGTAATAGGCTAGCTTTTTCTCAATTTTGGATATAACAACTTTCCATAAGGTAGTAGGAGAGGCCTAAAAGGAAAAGGGACTCCCAATGCCTAAAGCATGATAGAAATGAAAGGTCAAGCAATTCAATAATAATACTTGGACAAATTAATTTTGAGAAACATTGCAATATTCTAGGAGTGTTAAGCTCACTCCATCCCTTCCCAAATAGAATTTTTTTTTTGAGGATGTTCTACAACTTAATGAAATTAGTTTACTTGGGGAAAAATAGTTGAGGAAGAGGAGGTTGCAACTTAAGGGTATAAGATTTTGTAATGATCATGTCTAAGACATTCAACAAGGTGACAGAGTATCAATTGGAAGTATCCTCTAGGTTGCTATCCTTAGGTGTGAACTTAATATATCTTTATTGACTAAGATCCCTAAGAAATTATGATAGAATGTTTCCAAATGAAATTTATGAAGGTATACACCCATAGTAGATCAAATGGATTTATAAAAATCATAAGGGAATCCATCAAAACTAGGAGCTTTATCATTTGACATAGTAAAAACCTCACACGGGTCTTCCTATTCTAGAAGTTGATAAGAAGAATGAATTGAGAGTTGGAAACTTGATAAGGCACCACATTCATGAATTGTTGTGGATTAATTGTTTAGTCAAGAGTATTTTCTCGAGTAGTATAAAATGATCATAGTGCTAATAAAATTATAGAGGATGTTAGGAAACTTTGTTAAATCCTATTGACCATCCTATATTTTTTAATGGATTGGGATGTGTGATGATCTCATAAGGCCTAGAAGAGTTTTGTATAGAATTTGTCTTCAATTATAATCTAGTGAAGTCAAGCTTTTATTTGGGTGTCATAGGTTGAGTGAGTATGTGCAACTTGTTTATGGTGGTAGAGTGTGGCAACATGCAACTACATGCCAAGGTGATAGTGTTGAACACTTGAAATACCGAGGGGGGTGAATCAATATTATTTTAAACCAATCAAACATATATAAACATCCAATACTTATAGAATATTAGGTGCAAAAATGAAAGAAAGCATGAAAATATCAAACAAAGTCACATAACATGTGGACTTCAAAACACTATGCCATCTGAAATGCACACTCTATTAGCATCTTTCAACATCTCCTCAAATCTGCAAAGTCAAAATCCAATTCATGGAGAAGTGTGGCTTCTTCAACTCATATGCACAGAACTGGAAAATACCTATAAATATCAAGCTGAAATTCTATTATCATAACTTTCACACCAAAATCCAAAACAAGATGAAACTATAGAATTAGATGCTTCTACTAGCAAACAAAAATATACTAGAACTGTAGAGAAAAGCATTGAACAGTGGATTGATGCAGACCCAAAAATTGGATGCTATGTATATAGAAACAATGGTATAAATAGTTGGTTATTTTTCATCACAATTGTCTTTATGGATCAAACCTTCTTGCAAAATTTCCTTATACAAATATACTAACATGTTAGAGCCAACCAAAATGATTTGCACCATGATCTCCAAAGCAAGATGCAATGTTGACATCAATGACAATACTGCAATGCATAACAATATACCTTGTGCTTATCCCATATGCTCATGTTGCCACAAAAGCATCAATGGCAGACTCCTCATTCTTCCAACAATCTCCCCCTTTTTTATTGATGAAAACATGTCTAAACATCTCCAAAATATTCTCCCCCTTTGACATCAAGGGAAAAGGGTGCATACAACAACTTTTTGAGCATATACTGGATCTCCCCCTAAGAAATATATGCATATGTACAAACTGAAAAAGTTGAATTGACTCCCCCTAAGTTATGTACCAAAGAAAAACCAAAAATTGTATTGGAAACCACTCTATATAATTGGAATATGTACAAAGAATCTGAAACTAAAAAATAGAAATGCATAAAGAATAATGAATATTTTCAACCAGAGGAAGTTGACTCTTGAAGCTTCTGCACATGTGTTTTCCAGGCCTATTTATCTTCTTCCTAAATATTCTTTGTTGTTCCAAGAATCCTACATTGTGTCTCTAGCTCCATTAGAATTTATTCTCCTTATTTTGGAGTGTTAGGTACCGGATTGATCTATGTAGCCTTGTTACCACTCAAAAGGGCACTTCAAAAATATATAAAATTTGGAATTTACCAAGTCCCTTAGATTTCCAAACTGCAAAATAATTTTCTCCTTTTGGGCCTAAAGCTAGAAGAATCTCTCATGTAAATATTCTATTGTTGTTCTTGTGTTTCCAAGCATTGTTAATTTGGGACTCAATTGATTTCATTTCACTCTTGATGCTCTGTGTGGCTCTAGGCCACTTCATACAATACTGGAATAGAGCATTTGCCTCATCCACACAATCTTGTGCACCCTTGAGGTTTTCTTGAAACTTTTTGTGTGCAAGGGTACACTTCTCAGTAATCTGCATCATCTTCTTTTTATTTATCTTCTTTTCAATCTCATTTTCAACTTGTCCCTTAAGACCAACAACATATTCTTTAAAAGAATCAATTAATAACTTCAAATTCTCCATACGAGAAAGTGATATGTCAATGCTTGCACCAGGTATGGCCTCTTGAAGATCCTTTATAGCTTCATCCATTAGCTCTCCACTCTTTTGATGGGTCTCTATAATCTCCTTCAGGGCTGATGCATGGAATACATCTCCCAACTGAAGCTTGTGGAGTGGGGAAATCGTGTCAAGGTCCACATTCCCCTATTGCATAGGTAATTGTAGCAATTGTGTTGATACAAGAGGTTGCAATTAGAGCTACATACTTAGTAAGTTCTTCAAAGAATATCTGGAGGAGCCAGAGGATTCACCAAAAGCCTTTATATTCTCCACAATATTTTCCTTCAACTCATTTCCCCCATTCTTTCTAGAGCTCACTAGTGTTTTTACTTCTGTCTTTGCATCTCCAAATGCATCTTCATTATTTTCCTCATAATCCTTTTCATTATTTTCTTGGTCACCACTCTCCTTTTCTTCATCCTTATTTACATTTTCTTCACCACCAGATTGGTTTGTGATATTCAGAGGAGATTTCTCTGGTTTTCGTTGTGTATCTTCAACATTCTCTTTAGGTACCAAAGGAGGAGAGGTATCCTCTTGTGTTGTATCTTCACCGGTGGTGGTCTCTTTTTAAAAATTCTTCTCTACCTCTTCATCTTCCTTTGTTGCTTCTTTCACTTTCAGAAGAGCATTATCTTAAGCATATCCTTCATCTTTTGCATTCTCATGTTGAGCATCAATGTCATGTGCTTCATCTCCTATATTGACATCTAGAGCAATATTTTATGTGCATTCCTGAGTCATTCCATCCCACTATGTTATGTCTACATTCTTGTCAACTATCTCCTTTTGGAACACTTCAACCTCACTTTTGTCTCTTCCCGTAAGGGTAGTCACCCTTTTCTTTGTCCTAAATTTTGTGCTATACAACTCAACCAATGTGGCTTTATTTTCCTCTGAGAGAGGAGCACCAATCTTCTTCAATGCATATTCTTTTATTTTTACCTCTTCTTCTATTGATTCTTGTCTTCTCTTCACCAAGATATTCTACAACTCCATAGGAATTTGGTTTTTAATGTTCTTCATGTCAACTTCTAAAACAATAATATACTTAATGATAGTTTCTAAAATGGTGGCCTTATCCACCTCATATGCTTCATTATGCAGGGATGCAATTTCTGCTAACATTTCATGTTGAAAAATGTTATTGAATAGTGCTTCTAACTTCATGGGAGTGTGTGTGCTTACCAGAGGTGTTTGCTTTTGTTTTTTCCTTTCATTCAGAGTCTTCTTCTACCTTGTTTCTACTTTCTTCTTCTCTTGAGATACTTTCTTGGTTTCTTCCCCCTTCTTTCCTCTCATGTGGATGACAAATGCCTTCTTATCTTTCTTTATTTTTTCTTCTTCATCGGTGTCCAATATATCCACTCTCTATTTCTTGGAACTTGCTTCACTCTATGAAGCTTCATCTTTTCTCTTCCAGACCAATTGAGGTCCTTCTTTTTCTTCATCTCCTTCCTCTTCAACATTTACACTTATGTTATTTTCTCTTACTTCTTTCTATTTTATTCTCTTGTTGGCAGGGCATGCAGGTGATGTTACTGTAGTAGCCTTCTTCTTCTCAGACCTTGTACTCTACATAACTGGGGGGGACTTATCCTTCATCGGAGGACTTTCAGCTGATTTCCTCTTTTCTCCTATAGGAGGCTTAGTCCTGGAGGACTTTTGAATAGTAGGACCTGGGTGGTAGTTGTTCTACCAAGTCTTCTAGTGCCTGATGAGATTCTTGAAGCTCCAAACCTTGCTCTTGCTTGCTCCACTTTCTCCTTTGTGAATCCCATCTCCTCCGCAAGTTGTGCAACCATATTTTCAAACTTTTTCTTTATTATTGTTTTCTTCTACTCCATATGCACCTCCATTGATTTTTCTTCATAAGTGTCATATCTTCCTTTTGTGGTGTCCTTAAGATTGCTAAGCATAAAATTAGTCAAGGCAATAATATCTTGTTCAATAATCTCATATCTCATTGTTGGCATCCACACCATCCTTGGTTCATCTTCTTGAATGATGCATTCATTTGTTGATACCATGAATATGATTTCATCCTTGTATTTTCCACCATTTTCTTAGGGATTCTTTCTTTTACATGCATCCTCTTCTAAAACACTGCAAACAAAGCTTCAAGAGCTTCATCTTGTGCCTCTACATCACCAAGACCTCTTATAAGTCTCTAGTTTGATATTAAACTTATCTTCCTTTTAACCATACAACACTTTTAGTAGTAGGCAGTTCTCTCAAGAAGTAGAAACGTAGATAAACAATCAGGGTACCATACTTAAATTGATGTTTCTTTTCCTTGATCTTCTCCAAATATTTTCTTCGTTGCTCTACTCCTTCTAAATGATCATTGTGAATGAATTTGGATAAGTAAAATCAATTATAACCTTTTGAAACTGACCTAATTTTACATTGAATGCTTCAATCAATAAATCTAGAAAACCCTTTGTTGTGTGCATAGTTACCTTAAAATGCTCTGCAATCTTCCACATTTCAACATTTTCTATCAACATTTTCTCCAAAAGATCAAGAATTTTGACCTACACCATATACCCTAATGCTAAAGCATCAACACCATTTTCTTTAGAAAGGGATAAAATATTTTCATTAAAGCTCCCCTTGAGCCAAAGCTCTCAACTTAGTTTCTGGAGGAAGCATTTGCGCCAAATGTTGGTACAGATTCATCCTTAACCTTAGTCTCTTCCTTCTTTCTCCAAATCTTATCCATCTCCTTCTTTTTTTTGGCTAGATCAATCTTTTTTACTGGTTCATTCTTCTTTACTGGATTATCCTTCTTCATATTTATGCTTTTGCAAAACTTAGAGATATGTCTAGGCCTATTACAACTGTGGCATATGACATTATTTTGACCAATCTTATTTCCATTCATTCTAGATATGTATTGATTATCTTTATGCCCAAATCCATAACATGTATAATAGTAGTCATTGAAAGATTGAACCATTCTACCATTGTTATAGCCATTCATCATTTGAATTATGCACTCACTAGCTCTATGACCAAATTTATTGCATGTAAAACATTGACCAAAAAAAGGTGGAACATTCTAATTCATTCTGCTTCTACATTCCATAGCTTTATGTCCAAATTTATTTCAAGAATAATAGAAACCATTAAAATATGGGTACCTTTGTGCATTTGGATGTCTAGCCAATGATCTTCTAGCTACATTCCTTTAATTCTAGATCTTCTTGTACCATTGTTCTTCTTGTCTTTAGTCTTCTTTTTAGCATTTGATGTTTGATCTGATTTTGAACTTTCACCCTTTTAAAATCCTAATCCTTCTTTATCTTTAGATCCTTTCTAATTTGCAATTATTCCATCAATATTTGTAGAATTTATCTTGAGTTTTTTCGTCATGAATCCTTTCTTTCTCTAGATTTGATCTCAGATTCGCAACTTCTTGTTCAAGCCTCATGCATTCTTCATATTTTCTTTTCGTCGTTGTATTCAAGCATTCTTTAACTCTCTTTCTTTCTTCAACTTGCACCTTCAGAAAGGTAATGGCTTCATTTGCATGCTTCAACTACTCACTGACCTCCTTATGCCTTTCTCTGAATTTCTTGATTTGCTCCCTCAATTTTTTGATGCATTCAATTGCTTCTTTGACATTTTCCTTCAGATTTTTGTTTTCACCTTCAATTCTTTCAAGATCTTTAAGAGCAACTTCGAGTTCTCCATTCATATCAAATGTGTAATCTTCTTCTATATATCCAATAGCAGGAATCTCTTTCAGAGGAGTAGGTAATCTTCTAGCAGCCTTGTGTTCAACCTCCAAGATTTTCCCCAAGCAATTAAGCTCATTCCAAGGAACCAAGCTCTGATACCAATTTTTGAACACCCAAAATACTGAGAGGGGGGTTAATCAATATTCTTTTAAACCATTTAAACATTTAAGCATGTAGTACTTATAATATATTCAATTGCAGTAATGAAAGAAATCATGAAAACATCCAACAACATCACATATCACATGAACACCAAGATTTTTATGTGGAAAACCTAAAATGGGAAAAACCACAGTGAGGATTAGCTCACAATATATATTATAACTGATTATAGTATATTATAGAAGTGCTCACTCTAGGTGGACTCACTATCGACTAAGAAAAGAAAAGAGAAAATAAAAGAGATAGAACAGGTTGTGGCACACAACCAAGTGTTGAATTGTTACAAAATACATCTACAATATGTTGGAATACAATTCTATTGAAGCTCAGAATACAAACTCAAAACTCTTCATACTGATCTAACTTAATACTATTCTATGCTCTACATTCGTACTAACTCCACACAATTCACATTCACTAACTCATTTCACATGTCATCATCCACAAAATACTGAAAAAATATCTAACTTATATATTCGCTTCACTCATAACATCAATTAGGTTGGCCTAATACATAAAATATAACTTGTCAACTCAAGATCTATCCACACACACTTCACGCCAAGATTCAAATCTCAAAACACTTTAAAACGAGTTAGAATGGACCTATAATAGCTCCCACATAACTCTGCAATACTTAATTAAGCTTCACAAACCTTCAAACATATTAGGTCAGCACCGCAAAAGACCTAACACAAAAATTCCCAACTATATAACCATATTCGAATACGTGGACTTGAAAACACTATGCCATCTAGAATGCACACTCTATTGACATCTCTCAAAATATCACATACAAAAAGTCAAAATCCAATCCATGGATAAGTGAAGACTCTCCAACTCATATGCACATAATTGGAAGACACTTATAACTGTCAATCTGAACTTTTGTTACTCATAACTTTCACACCAAAAACAAAAACAAGATGAAACTTTGGAATTAGATGCTTCTACTAGCCAACAAAAATATACTAGAACTATAGAGCAAAGCATTGAATGATGAACAATGTGGACCCAAAAGCTAGATTCTTTGTATACAAAAATTCTGCTATAAATACCTAGTCATTTTTCGTCATATTGTCTCTATCAAATCGAACCTTCTTGCAAAATTTCTTTATACAAATATCCTAAAACATGTTAGAGCCAACCAAAATGATTTGGACCATGATCTCCAAAGAAAGATGCAATGTTGACATCAATGAAAACACTGCAATGCATAACAGTATACCCTGTGCTTGTCCCACATGCTCATGTTTCCAACAACAACATCAATGATAAACTCCTCATTCTTCCAATAGATAGCACAATAGTGTGTTCCACTATTTAGCCTAACTAGGATACTCAAAATTGATTATTTTTTTAACATTTTAAAATATGTGTCAATTATAAGGAATAACTGATAAAAAACTTAAGAATGATTAGTGACTTGTAAAAATTTCTATGCATAGATTCAATATACAATTTTCTACAAAAATAATTCATTTCTAGCATTTTTTATTTATAGTTTTCAATATTTTTTAATTTTCCTATTATTCTTTTTGAGTGACATTATTCCATAAAGCGTAAATTTCACTAAAAATGCAACATTTCCATGGTTTTTTTTTTAAATTATCATACTCACTCCAATGTCTAGTGAATTGATATTTTTTGAGATTTTTTATTAAATATTTTATTTCTTATCAATTTTTGAATTAGTAATAAAAAAATTGTATACCTATATTATTTATTACAATTTATTTCTCTTATCATATATATCAAAATTAAATTTATTTGGAAGATCAATGACTAGCAATGGTTGAGAGGATTGAATGTATGATAAACCTCTAAGAAGCACCTTGTGATCGGTGCATTTGAGGAATTCCATGATCCAATGGATTTGGATGGTGGATTTTTTCAAGTTTGAATGGATAGACAAGATGTTATGGGGATAATTTATGGAGCCTTGTTTATGCAGTGAGCCATTTTCAACCTTGAGCCATTTGTAAGGTTGAATTGACTAATGATGTTTAGGATTGTGCAAGTGGTTTATTAGTTAACTAATTGATTTTTAACCCACTAATGGTTTGAGGGGGAATTTGAATTAATTATATAATTTATATATTTTTAATTTTTAGAATATTAGGATATGAGTCATGAATTTAATTTGTAACATGCCCATTGTTCTCCCTAGTTAATCTACTAAGTTTTACCCACATGAAAATATCTATGCATCTAAAGTAGAGCAATAAAAAAAAAATCTTTTATATTCAATAATAAATGCATCATTTGAAATATAACTTTACAAAATTTTACATTGCATAATTAAAGAATCATTCCAATAATATAAATATGATTTAACTTTACATAAATATATTCAAGAAAAAATTTCAAATTACAATTTCCATAAATATGGACACATGATGCATACATAGCTTTAACAAGCTCACATGAACTAGAAATACAAATGGTCTAGAATATCCTTCTCCCAAATCTTGGCCACCAACTACATGAGGAGAAGCATCACTAAAGCACTTTTTCACCTGCCATGGACTAATTGCGGTCCCCCACACATCTACCAAACTAGTAGATGGCCCTACCCTTCGATAAAGAGATTGGTTTGGTAACCTCATCCTTCAAATAGCCAACCTAGTGGTGTTTCCTACATGTCTAGAGATTACCACAAAGTCAACCTCTAATTCTATGATATTCTCAACCTAGTATGTATTTGGATCACAGTGAATTCACAATGTAGACATTAGCTACCTACACTATTTTGGCCAAAGATTCAACGCCTAGTTTTTTGAGTGAGGGTCATCTATATTCACCACTACAATTTCTTGATTTGTATTTTGATGATTAGTATTCTATTCTATTATATTCTAGGTTATTCCCTTTCCTATGGATTATCCTAATCCCAAGAATAACCCTCCTTTTTTCTCACATTATCTAACATGGCAATCAAGAATCACAAAATAACTCTATCTTATGCTATGCACCTAGAGTATATCTATACTTTGTATAGTACTAACAATTGATGCATAGTACAAACAATATTTATATTCATATAATAATACAATCATCGTATACATATCTATATGAGTATATATCAAAAGTAAGGTTTCAAAAAATAAGAAACAACTAAATGATATGCAAGCATAACCAAACACCTCATACAAGAAAAAGACAATCTTTCAACATGAAAATAAAATAATCTTTTTGACATAATAATAAAGAGGTAGAAATTAGCATGCCTATTCAAAAGCTTCCAACTGAATAATCTTCTCCTCAAGTTCTATTGAAACCTCCACTATGAACTACTCAAACACCTCTACTAGCTTCACTCTAAATCTCTCAACAAATTAAATATAAAGAAACAATATAACTCTCAATCTCACAAACTCTCAACTTACTTTGCACTAAATTTGTAGAAGAATAACACCAAGAAAATTATATTGATAAGTGATACATTTAGTAGAATGAGCACCTCTATTTATACTAATTTGTGAGTAACCAAAGGCTACAAACAAGTAAGTATTTCTACCACCTTTTATCCGCATGCAATGACTCACTCACAGGTTTGCAACATATCAAAGTCCTCACCATTTGAATGCTAAGTCGACTTGATAAAATGGGACATCAAGCGTAAAACAGGTTTCCTAATTCGAATTCCATTATAAAATGCTGCCAAGTTTGCACTTGACTGAGTCTAAATACTTATTTGTAGGCTTATACGAACTTAAAGAATTATTTTGCATTCCAACCTTAAGCAAATATGGTGCCAACTCTTACTATTTGGCACGACCTTAATTATCTTAATTAAAGATCTTTTAGTATGAAGGTAAATAAATATAAAATGACTCACAACTGAGAATTATTTTAGCAAAGTAGGCACATACAAAAAGAGAATTCAAAAGAATAGTTCTAAGTTAAATATTAATCAAATCAAAATTATAGCCAACCATAATGAGGAGGTAGGAACCAAAATCAAAATGTTACTAGAGGCTATGACAATTAGATGATTAATAGGACCAAAAAAATAAGGAGAAGCATTTAATCCTAGCTAAAAGAACACTAGAAATACACCTTTGTGTTAAAATTCCTACCAAAGGGTTTTTTCATTGCAATCTTCCTTGAAAAAGTAGATTGGGAATCTATCCCCTCTAACAATGTATGGGTGATGGAATAAACTCCACTTTATCTTCAAAAATGGGTGTCAAAATTTAACCCCAACATTTTTCCTCAAGTGATAGCCTAAAATGAATTATAATATATTTAACTTACCACTTGAATTTTTGTCTAAAGAATGCCTCACAAAAATTGGAAGAACCCTCAGAGTACTTGTCAATATTCATGAAGAATTTATAGAAAATAAATCCTACATGCATGCATGATTCTAAATGATAGCCATTAAAGAAATACTATATAAAACAATGTTAGTTATGACAAACAAAATATGAACCTAAGAATTGGATATTAAAGAGAAAAAAGTATTGTTCTCATATATTGAAGGAGGAATCACACATCAAAAAATACCCTTGAATCTTACCCAAAAAAACTAAAGAATGGATTCCCAAGAAGGTGGAAGGACTAAGAGCATGGACAATGTGAAAAGATCACCTAATACTAACAAGTAGAAGAAACCCTTAATAATCATTAATCCTATTTCATTTGAAAAGTAGATGAAATCCCTAATAAACCCTAAACTTGGCCCCTATGAATCACAACCCCCAAATCCCTCCCCAAGTAATATAGGACCATCTGATTGAAGTATTTAGAATAGTACAGTAAAGACTCAATTGAGGAAGATGAGATTGGAGTACTTGATGTTCAAATTATTAACCATTATGCATAATAAATACTAAAGACAAATTTTAAAATTACCAAAAAAGGGGGCAAGAAATCTACTAAACAAAATACTAATGGCTAAAACCATATCAACAAAAAAAAATTATTGCTAAGGGAGGTGTATCCTCCTCGAGCCATGAATATTTATAATTAGAATCATAGGGACTTAATCACCCCTAATGAATTATTCTTATTCAAGTGTCACCTTCAAACCATAAATGTTAGCATATTCATTTTACAAGTAACCAAACTCTCATCAAATGAAGGAATTTTTTTTGACACATTGCAAAGATTGGGATGGGAAAATTACTCATGCATTAGGAACCTCAAGAGGACCAAGGCTAATGTGGAAATATCAATGAATGTCAGTAACACCTATGTAAGAAGGCAATAATTGGGTAATCATGAAGATATATTGTCTGTTATTAATTTGATATTCATCTTAATCAACATTTACAAGCTTGCCAAAATAAAGGACGAACTAAAGGTATGGAACCGAATCTCTACTCTACTTAATTCCTTTGATTTTGTATATATCATATTAGTAGCTGACTTCAATACTATTCTCTCTCCCACTAATAAAATAGGATGACTATATAAAACATGCAAACATCAAATATATTTCCAAGAATTTATCCATAACCATGGATTAATAGACATGCATCCAAAGAATGGGGAGTACACTTAGATGAACTATAGGAAAATATTCACCAACATCATTGAGTGTTTATATATATTCTTGATCATGCTTAATTGGATCAAAAAAACCACACTAATAGAATCCTTGATCTTGCCCATCTCTAGATCGAACCATTTATGAATTCTTCTCAACATTGAATATGACTACACCCTACTACATTGCCCCTTTAAGTTCAAAAAAGTGTGGTTAAGATGAAAATACATAAATGATTACAAGATAAAATGGTGGTTAGAAACCTTGGCTTGAAAAGAATAAAAACATGTATGCTATCAAATAAATTGATTATAATAGAAAACCACCTAAAATAATGGAACGTAAATATATTTAAAAATATATTTTGGTAGAAGGAAGAAATCAACAAAGAAACACACACCCTCAATTAGAAAGTCCTAAATTTTGGAATTACTATGGAAGAATTTGATAAGGAAAAATAACTCACCAATGTATATTCTAAACTCTTATCTATAGAAAAAGTTTACTAGAAATCCAAGTCATGTGAAACATGCATCGAGGAAGACAAAAAAAATAATAATTCTACCGAATCCCAAAGCTCTCAAATAGAACAAAAGAGGTTGATTCAAAAATTTATGGTGAAAAAGAATTTTAGAAAGAGGTAATAGATCATTTTTAAAAGTTACTAGCATGTACTAAGGCTACCAATTGATAGGACCAAGCCTTACTTTTAGAACTCATTCCTAACATAGTCATGTTGGATGTTGTGGTTGTGTTGTTGATATGTGGTTGTCATTGATGTCAACACTATTAGCATTGATGATTCTGAAGGTTGCATATGTCGAGGATATTGAGAAAATTATAATAAATATGTTGCAGGCAGTCTGTGAAGCTGTGAAGATCAAAGTAATGGAAAATTTTGTAAGTTGGTAATCAAAAGTTGTGCATTAAAGGGTTTGTTGTTGAGCCTATCTAGTATGTTCTCCGGAAGTTTCAAAGGTGCGCTTCAAGATTGGAGCAAGTTATGAGCTTCTGACTTCCTACAATTATTCTGTTACTGTAGTAGGTATTTTTAGAAGAAGAGAATGAAATTCGGGTAAATTAAGTTGTTGCGTATGCTCCTATGATGTTCAGTGATGGTTATAGATCGTACTCTATCACTGTTGTACATCTGTGTTGATCAGTGTGCTCGTGATCAAAGATCTTTCCTTTGTGTTTTTGAGTTTTCTTGTTCTTAGCCAACATGGTGGTTGTAGCGTGTTGTGGATCCTTGTGGATTAATCTTTTTATGTTTGGCATGTTCGAGGAAGTTTATTTAGGACCTCATTATGTTGTGACCAACTACGGTTGGTGTGCATTGAGATTTTTTCATGAATTGGGCCGATAGTTTGTAATTTATTCTTTTATCTTTGGCCAACAGAGTTGTTGATGTAATTCCATGTAGCAAATATATAAGAGAGATTGTTTTCTTCATTTGAAAGATATGAGCATGAAGAGTGAATGTGAAATGTGTGAATAAAGATTAGATCATTCGATTTCAAAGAAGAGTGAAGGAGTTTGAGCAAAGTGTGAAGAAGTGTTTATTTGCCTAACTGAAATTGTCATCAAGCTTTTGAAGAAGCTAATTTATTAGTTCAACCTTATCAGATGGATTTAATCTGATTGTTTTATGTAAGGTAGCGAGCCTTCCCTTTTGAGTAGTGAGCTCTAGGCAATGTGCCTGAATGCATGTGCATTCCTTATTCATTTTTCATTATACTTCTAACAAGGTATAATCTTGTGGATAAACCTCCACCATGGTTTTTCCCCTTACAGGGTTTCCACGTATAAAATCTTGGTGTTCATGTGTTTCTGATGTGTTGTCGATTCATGCTTTCACTGTTAATTATCAAATTTGAGATTAAAGGTTGATTAAGGTTAAATAAGTTTAAATTATGTCCCCCTCTCAATTGTTTATCCTTGTTTTTCCAACAATTGGTATCAGAGAAGGTTCCTCTGAAGAAGTTTAATAGATTGAGGTGATCTGAGATGGCATCATACAAGAAGGATAGTCCCAGATTCGATGGTACAAACTACTCTTTGTGGAAGGTCAGAATGGAGTATCATTTGAAGTGCATTGGTGAACCCTTCTGGAAGATTACAAAGAACACATATACTATTCCTCAGAATGGTCCCTCTACTCCTTATGAGATCAAAGAAGCTGAAACAAATACCAGAGCTATAGAAGCATTACTAAGTGCTTTGACAGGTTCAAAGATGACAAATGTGATAGGTTTGAAAATAGCACATGAAATCTGAAAGAAGCTGGAGACATTGTATGAAGGAGATGCACAAGTGAAAGTTGCCAAGCTACAAAGTCTGAAAGGAAAATGGGAAAACATGAAGATTAGTGAAGATGAAAACATTGTTGCCTTCATGCAGAAGGTAAATGAGCTAGTGATGGGTATTAGATGTGTTGGTGGAATTATGGAAGAAGATGAGATTGTGGCTAAAGTGCTCATATCAGTGCCTACTTCTTAAAAAATGAAAGCTCATGCTATTGAAGAGCTCAAGAAAGTAACAAATGTGACAAGAGACATATTGATTGGTAAACTAGTTGCCTTTGAGTTGAGTGAATTTGGTGAATATACTCCTAAAATAGAATCTACATTTAAAGATACTGTGTCCGAAAAAAGACAACAAAGATATGATCTAGGAGAAAGTTCCAGAAAGACATTCAAATATAAAGATGAGATGAAACAGATTGAAGATGAAGAAAGAGAGCTAGAAGAGCTGGAAGCATTGATTGTGAAAAGAGAAGCTAGAAGACAAGGTAAGTATAAAGGAAAGTTGCCTATTAAATGTTTCTCTTACAGTAAGATATAGGTCATTTTGCATCAAGGTGTCCTGAAAGAGTTTCTAAGTACAAACCTGACAAGTCTAGATTTCAAAAGAAATGCTATTATGCTGAAGAAGGTGTTACTGATGATGAATCTGATAAAGAAACTGGAATTGAAGATGGATGGGTATTCATTGCTATCAAGGAATCTAGTACAGTGTCCACTGAATCTGTTGGTGATAAGAATATTGAGAAAGCTCTTGCAACCAGAATTGATGAAAAGGATGAGTGGGTGATTGATAGCGGATGCTCACATCATATGATTGGTGACAAAAGTAAGTTTATAAGCTTGGAGAAATATGACAGTGGTGTTGTAATATTTTGAGATAACAATGTTGGTGTGATTTGTGGCAGAGGCACTATTTCTCTTGGTGGTAAATATAATACTAATGATGTCCTTTATGTTGAAGGATTGAAGCATAACTTGTTGAGTTTTGGACAAATGGTAGACAAGGGATACAATCTTCAGTTCAAAGATGGTAAGTGCAGGATATTGGGAAGTTCTGGAAATGTAATTGCTTCAGGTACAAAGACAAGAGGTAATATTTTTCATCTAAGTGTTGCTAGTGAAAGTTGTTTAATTTCTCAAGTTGATGCAAGTTGGCTATGACATAGGAGGTTTTGTCGTGTGAATTTTGATAACATTGTCAAAGTAAGCTCCACTCAAGCAGTCAAAGATCTACCTAAGTTAGTGAAGCCTACTAACACTATATGCAAGGAATGTCAAATGGGAAAGTAGACAATAATTTCTTTTCAGAGCAAACAACATCATTCTAATGGTGTACTAGAGTCGGTGCATACTGATCTATGTGGTCCCTCCAGAATCAAAATTCTACAAGGAGAAAGGTACTTTATGTTGATTATTGATGATTACTCTAGGATGATATGGGTTGCTTTCTTGAGAGAAAAACATGAAGCACTAGAAAATTTCATATGTTTCAAAGCTATGGTAGAGAATGAGACAGCATTGAAGGTTAAATGCTTAAGATCAGACAGAGGTGGTGAGTTCACTTCCTGGAAGTTCAATTCTTTATGTGAAGAACATGGAATCAAAAGACAGTTATATGCTCCCCGGATCCCTCAACAGAATGGAGTTGTTGAGAGAAAGAACAGAACAATTCTAGATGTTGCTAGAACTATGATGTTGGAAGGTAATATTCCTCATATCTATTGGAGAGAAGTTGTAAGCACTGTTGCATATACTATCAATCAGGTAAATGTTAATGGTAATTTTGGTAAGAATCCTTTTGAGCTATGGTTTGGTTATAAGCCTACTATTAAATATTTCAAAATCTTTGGAAGTAGATGTTATATCAAAAGAGATGAAGATATTGGCAATTTTGATGCTAGAAGTGATGAAGGAATCTTTTTGGGTTACTCTACTAAGAGCAAAGCCTACAGGTGCTACAATAGAAGATTGAAGAAAATTGTTGAAAGTGCAAATGTCAGAGTTGATGAAGACACTATTAGATCATCCAGATATTGTGGATATGACTCAGATGACCAACATGACAGTACTGATAATGGAAAGAATGTGCAAACACAAAATCAAGTTCAAATTGTTCTAGTGAATCAAGAGAATCATGAGGAAGAGGCTAGTGAAAGTGCAGAAGAGAGAACAAAAGAACCAGAAGTTAGAGAGAATCCCAAAGTCCCAAGGTATGTAAAGCTAAATCACTATGAAAATTAGATTATAGGAGATAAGAACAAAGGTGTGTAGACTAGAAGAAAAATTGCAGAAGAGTATTGTCTGATATCCAAAACTGGGCCTAGCAATGTCAATGAAGCATGTAAAGATGAATATTGGATGGAAGAAATGAAGGAAGAACTGATGGAGATAGAGATAAATGATACATGGATTCTTGTTCCCAGACCTCAGGATAAAAATGTGGTTGGAACCAAATGGGTCTTTCGGAATAAGTTGAATGAACAAGGTGAAGTGGTCAAAAATAAAGCAAGACTGGTATATAAAGGATACTCACAGATGGAAGGTATTGATTTTGAAGAAACCTTTTCCCTTGTTGCTAGAATTGAAGTTGTAAGGTTGTTTCTTGCTTATGGTACTTTCAAGAATTAGAAAGTCTATCAAATGGATGTGAAGTCAACATTTCTGAATGATGAATTAGAAGAAGAAGTTTATGTTGAGCAACCCAATGGATTTCAACTAACTGATAAAGAAGACATGGTTTTCTAATTGAAGAAAGCATTGTATGGACTCAAACAAGCCCCTAAAGCCTGGTATGCTAGACTCGATAAATACGTGTTGAAGCTTGGATTCAATAAAGATACTGCTGACAACAATCTGTATTTCAAGGTGGATCAGGATAAAGAGTTGATTATTGAAGTCTTTGTTGATGACATTATTTTTGAAGGTGATGATGACTTATGTATGAAGTTTGCTGATGAAATGAAAAGTGAGTTTGAGATGTCAATGATTGGAGAGTTGAAATTCTTTTTAGGATTGAAAATTACTCAATTAGATGATGGAATATTTATATCTCAATCCAAATATGTAAGAAAGTTACTGAAAAATCCTAGCATGGAAGACTCAAAACCTGTAGGTACACTCAGGTAAAAGCACAAACCTGTGTCACACTTTATAAAGGAATCGGCTAACAACAAAAAATATTTTGAACTTCGGCCACATAAAAGTGGTCTTTATGTTTTGAATTTCAAAATGGTGTAAACTAATGAAATGTAGAACTTTTGATGAAGATTATTCCTATCATTTTTTAAAAAAAATTTAAAAAAAAATCATTATGTTTTTTTCAATTTAAGGACAATTTTTGGAAAGCTGAAAATTTCAAAAAAGAGTGACTTCACGGGCTGTCAAGAAACAAATTGAAAAAAACTTCATTTTTCTCTAAAAAAAATTTCTCCAAATAGGTAACTTCAATATCTACTGCATGGAAAAAAAAAAATTAAATTTTGATATATATTTTTCTTGTTATAACGTTTTAAAGTCAAACATGTCAGAATTTGATAGTTTTCACGGGCCGTCAACTATTTTCAATTTTTTTAATCATTTTCAAAAAACAAATTATACTCTTTTGAAGAAGACTCTCTCCTCTACTACACCATATAAGTTTTTTTTAAAATAATATGTTTAAATATATATTTTTTAATTTCTAATCAACCGCTTTTTTCATTTTAACAGCCTACTTTCATTATTTTAAAAATAACATATATTAAATCTAATCAAAATATTAAAAAAATTAAAATATATATATATATGGATTCATCACTCCAAGCTTTACAAAAGGGTATTTTTGTTTTTTGCAGAAAAATAATTTTGAGACGAGAAACACTCTGCCAAAGTTGAATGTTTCAGAAAATTTTGAAAAAGGGTGAGTTGGCTGCCATGTAGGATGCCACCTAGACATGTTCGGCCGAGTCTATTTCGGCCGAATGGGTTTTGGACAAAACCTACTCGGTTGAGACATGCTCGGCTGAAACAGTCTCGGCCTAAAGTGACTCGATCGAAAATGGTCGATATAATTTTATTTTTTTTGTTTAGATTTTTCAACTCAAGTAAATTCAATAAAATATATTTTGACCAAGGAAGACTGATTTTGACTAAATAAGGTTTATTTCAACAAGTTAGAAGATTTATTCCGACAAAAGAAGGTTTATTTTGACAATTTAGAAGACTTATTTCGACAAAAGAAAACGTATTTAAACAATAGGAGAGCTATATTTGAAGGTACATTGATCTTGAACTTATTTAATTGATTATTTTTTTATTTTCATTAATGCATTTGAAAAAAAAATCACTATTTATATTCTTAGATTTCATTATTATTGATCACCAATTCTATGTTATTCCATTGTTTTTTCAAGTGTTAGATATTTATGCAATATTAATTGTACATGTTTCATTGAAAGCTCATGTGTGTACAAATTTGTATGCAGGTGAATTCAAATTTGAGTGCAGTTTGTGATGGCGTGTAAAAGGAATAGATCAAGGAAGTATGATCGAACACGAATAAGACAAAGGAAGAGAAGAGCAGGTGAAGGAACATCTCATGAAGAATAACCCATGGAAAATATCAATGACCAAGGTGATGTACATGTACAAGAATAAACTGAACCTAATAATAAAAAAAAATTGGACTATGGTATGGAGAATCTGATGGAGATGGATGAGGATTCTCTTTTCAATAATATTTCATATGAAGATATGTTATCTGAAAGCACATTAAAATTACACTCAAAAAGAATATGGGATGATTTTTTTGAAGAAAAATCTCTAATTGGAATAGCACAGTTAGTTGCAAAGTTATTTAGACGAAAAGAAATGACCCCTGTTTTGGAGTTGTTAGGGGTTGATAATAGGAAAAATTCATCAGATTTAAAACACACAATTTTTGAAAACTTGCAAGAAGCATTAGAATGTATTGAAAAAAAGAGTCGATCTAGAGATTTAAGTGTTGCACGTAGAGCATTGATGACTATAATTTCTAGTAAGAAATTATCACATAGAAGACAAGTTCAAGCAATTTTTGAATTACTAAATGTTTCTAGAAGAACTGTTCAAAGGTATATTGAAAAGAGAAATTAAATAGATGAAAAAATTAAGAAAAATTGGGTAAATATTTGTAGGGTTCCCCGAAAAGATAAAATTTTGGAAGATGTAAAGAAACAGGTGGTTGAATATTGGACTACTCACTCTCGTGTTTCATCCAATAGAAGGGATACTATACAAATAGTAAGTGAAGATGGTACAAAAATTTCTCATCCAAAACATTTTATAGATACAACACAAAGTGAACTTTTTGAAGAATTCAAGCAAGATTTTTCAAATGTGAAGATTTGTCAAAGGATGTTTGAGACACTACGACCATCATTTGTATGTATAAATAAAGTACATGAAACTTGTTGTTGTCGAAATCATGTTGAATTTGATCTACACCTACAATCATATAGAAAATCTATGACAACAATTGATCAAAATTTAGCCATCCTTGGAAGTACAAGATAATTTGTGAAGTCTCTTGTATGCAAAAAATTACAAGATTCAAAAGAATTCAATGTTCAGTGTATAAAAAATGTTTGTAATGATTGTGGAGATTTGAAGAATATTTTACATGTTGACAATAATGAAATGCAAGTTGTTTGGAAGAGATTTGAATATGAGAGATACTTAACGAAGTCAAGAGTTGAGGCAAAAAAAATTGTTCTCAAAGAGAGTGGATTGCCTTACAATGAATTCATGAGTAAATTTCGCAATATCATATATCCACATATCCAACATTGTCATGGTGCAAGATGGAAAGATAAAAAATTTCGTGATTCAAAGAATTGCTTTCCACCAGGTTGTATTCTCTCTATTGTATATTTCTCTGAGAACTATACATTTTGTCCTCAAATTGAGATTCAAAGTCAATATTATCATTCAGAGCAAGTTGCAATCTTTGTGCAAGTTTTCTATAGGCATGCCGAATTAGAGGTCGATAGAATACAAAGTAGCAAAGATGATTGAATTATCATCAAAGAGGTTCACTTTTATATCAGTGATGATACAAATCATGATAGAAGCTATGTAGCTCATTGTTTCAAAATGTTTTTTGAAGACCTGAGACGACGTGGCATAAATCAAGAACAACACTGGATATGGTCTGATGGATGTGCTGGTAAGTGTACATTGTTTTTTTAAATTTTATTTATTTATATTTATTTTTAATTTTGAGACTTAAATCAAGTCTAATTGCACTATGTATATATAATTACTTTTTTGAAGAGCTAATTTGGTTTTAGTGTAATTATTTGTAACTTCGTGCAAGAAAATTTAAGTCTTCAAAAGCTTTTGTTTGGTTAAGCCATCAACATGCTAGACACAACACAAAAAATTTGTGGAATTTTTATGAGAGTGGACATGGAAAAGGAGAGCACGATGGAGCGGGAGCATGTGTGAAGTGTGCACTTCATCAACATGAACTTGCTGGTAACTTTCACCATATATATATATATGGAATGTAGATATATTTTTGAAAAGATTAGATATATATTTAAATTATTCTTTTAAGTTCCTTGAAAGTAATAGGTGACAAATTGTGCCAACATGTGTACTTGCAGGTAATGCCATACAGAATGCAAATGGAATTGTTGAATGGTGTAAAAGTCATTTTTTTGCTCGTGACTCAACATACAACACACGATATTTTTGGGAAGTTATAGGTACATCTAGTCAAAATTTGTTAAAAATTTGAATTTCAAAGTTCAAGTGTACATGATTTTTAATTGAATTTTCAAATTTGAATTTACAGATATTGATCAATCAAATCCTTATAATTGTCAAGAAATTCATGGTACTAGAAGTCTGCATCAAATCATGACAATGGGAAGTAGTAAGCCTTATGCAATTAATGTGAAAGAAAAAACATGTTTTTGTGTTGATTGCATTGAGAACAATGCAAATATTGTTCAATGTGAGAATATTAGAGATGGGTATGTTTCACAATGGGAAATGAAACAATTAATATCAATGCATCCTTTTGCTGAAGATGACAATGTCGATGTCTATGATCCTCTATATTCAGCTGATTATTAATGCGTATCTGATTTAGTTGTTACAAGTATAAAAATTGATCTTAATTTAGTTAAATTTGATTTAAATATATTCTATGTTTAAGTAAGTTTCAAGCATGTGTTTAATTTAGTTAAAATTGATTAAAAATATATTTTCAACTTTTGTATTTACTTTACATGTGGTGTGTGTATAGGAGATATTTTTGTTGTTGTTGTAGATCCTGACAATGCGGAAGGTGTAGATTACTATCTACTAAGATGTACGCAACCAAAAAGAAAATTGGTGGAATCAATGACAGATGGTGATGGACAAGAGTATCCCATTGGATCAGTTGTTATTGAAGGCACATATTATCAACAAATAAAGATAGATAAAAATGGTATTTATTTTGTTGATTATATGTCAGGACCAAAGGTTCTACATTATAGTCACTTAGTTATAGCAACAAAAATAAATTTAGAAACTTTACCTAAAAAAGGACGTGCCAAACAAAAGTGGAGGTTGCCTATTGAAGATCATGAAAAAAATTTAGAGATAATTAAAGTTAGAGAGGATCCATATTTTATGTACCAGGAGCTTAAGTTTTTTTTTGGATATGCATGTGTGTGTACTCAAAATTTTTATAGATCTCTAGATCTATATATATTTATATATTGATTGGACATGTGGCATGATTTAGAATGGGTTTTTTCAAAGGCTTGGCCATAAATATTTTTGGAATTGTATATATAAATAAATTTGTTCCATGTGGTATTCTTAATTTAGTTCAAGAATCTTTGATTTCATAATTTACTTGAACTTGAAACTCCAATTAAATATGTATGTTAGATCATATATATGTGCTTGATACAAAAACTAGTGACTTTAAAAATGTTTTAAACATTTTTCCTAAATTCCTTTAATTCATCTATTTCCAATTTTGCATTAAAAATTATATATGTTGGACGTGCATGGAATTATTTTTTAAGTTCACTTTAATCTTTGATTTCATTTGTTGAATCTTAGATCATGTACACATGTACATATGTATAATATGAAATTCCTAAATTAAAAAGTTCACATTTTGCCTAGAAATTCCTTTAAATCATGGCTATTCCTTGATTGTATAAATTTATGTTTGACATGGAATGACCTTACTTGTTCAACTTCAATTTTTTGAACTAGTATGACCTTACTTGTTCACCTTCAAATTTTTGATCATCCATTTTCATATCCTAATATGTCACATCCTAGAAAATTATTATTTTCATCCTAAGCATCCCCCTTCATCCTAATCATCTTTAATTGAGCCAAGTATCCTAATAGCCCATTAAACCATGTAATCATCCCTTCCTAATCATTCATTAGATCACATGTTCTAGAATAATCACCATTCTAATCCTAATCATGTTCATATAACCATCCTTATTTATTATTTTTGTGCCCTAATCATTCTTTAATTATCCACCTTATCTTAATCATGTACCCAAATAATTTGATCCATATCACATGTCTCTAATCCATCCTATCTCATTCTAATCATGTCACATCTAACTCATCCATTTAATCACTATCATTATCATCCATAATAGCCCTAACTATCACATAAAAAGTTCCTTTGGAAAGAGAACATATAATGGAAAAATAAAAAGTTACAATTATCAACGGAAAAATTTAATATCCTCAAAACAATTTTCTCTAAATGTGATAGGTCGATAGACCTTACAACCTTATAGCTAAACAAAAAAAATATTACATCCTTAAGCAATCTTTTCTAGACAATAGATAGAACTCCTTGGTTAAAGGTTTATCTTAAATCCTCCTTGAATATTTTGGTAATTCTTGTGTTGATTATTTAGTTGTTGGGTTTCTTAGGGGCTTTATTTCTACTAGTCCCTACTACCAATTTTTTATAACTCTCTTCTTGTGAGATATTTTGTTTCACCCTTGTGGCTAAGTTGTATTGGGGTCTAGGTCCTTCCCATGTATTCTAGTTCATAGCTCTGGTTAAAATCACTTACCTTAATCAAAATAAATCCATTTTTACACACTCTTAAAGGTTGTGATATTGGTTGGTTATTTCCCCTTCCTCGGGGGTATATTTTTACACACTCTTAAAGGTTGTGATATTGATTGGCTATCATAATAGGATATATAAACCAATCCATGATAATGTACATACTTAAATAAATTTTCTTCTTTGATGGATTCATGTAACACAAAATTTAGAAAACTACTTTATCTATTGTATAGATATTTTAATCATATTTTCAATCCCTATTAAAACTCAAAATTTTAATTAAAGTAACACAAAATTTAGGCCTATTTTACTAAAGTTTTATTTTTTGGATTTTGAATAGCAAATTTTTATTTTGAATAAAGGATATTTGTTTTGAGTAATTTGGATGTTTATTTTATAAAATAGATATGCATTCTATTATAACTGATATAGATATCCATTACTAACAGATATCCATTCTACATTGGTTTTATCAAACCAAAACTAAATTTTAGAAGATGATGATAAAAATTTACAAGGAAATCTTGTGTACTAGACAACGAGCTTAACCCTTGTATAACATAATTATCTAATGAAGAGATTTTTATGATTAATCATATTAAATTTTTTGCCAAGATTTTCTTATGTCTTTAAAATTTGATTAGTTTTTAATAGAGTGTGGTATGATAATGTCTATTTTTTTATTATAACCAATATAAAGGTGTTTATAAGTTAATTCTAGGAAAGTGCAATTGAAGTTGATTATGCATGGTTGTTTGATATGATTAGCAAGAGATTACCATACAACTATATCATGATAATTGAATACAAATCGTGTGTCATAGTTATACATGATAACTTAGTCAAGATTAAGTAGGTAAGGTCAATATAGATGTATGTAACAAGTGTGAACAAACCATAATTTAAATTTAAATTTAAACCTGTACAAACTTACTAAATAAATAAAACCATAATAATTTGCATGATGTAAATAGATGTTTAACAAGTGTTTGAAAACCATAATAATGCATGATAATAAATCTATTCAAACCATAAAAGATAAACATGTACATGTGTGAATGTGATGTAAATCATAACAAGTGTACATATATATACCATAAAACATAAACATGTATATAATGTGATGTATGTATAAATCATAAAAATTATCTCAGGGACAACATAATAATCTGATCTCAAAGAGAGGGATATCTACTGTGAATAGAATCATCAAATATGTGGCCCGATCTCTCCCTCAATCCATGGCCTGATCTCTCCCTCGATCCATGGACTGATCCCTCTCTTGATCCAAGATGTGTGGATCCATGTCCCGATCCAAGCTCTCTGGATGCATGTCCTAAGCCTTGTCCCAAACCCTGCATGTGTTCAAGTACACACATGAACTTAAATTTAATTTTGAATACATGTATATATGTGTGTGTGTACATGTAAAATTATCTAAACTTGTATGTGTACAAACTTTCAATGTGTTCAAACTTACAAATCAAGTAATTAAATTTTTAAATGTACCTCAGTTGTGTGTTGCATGGGATCGCCATCATGTGCCAAATTTCCCAAATGTGTGGATCCATGTCTCGATCCAAGCTCTCTAGATCTATGCCCTAAGCCCTGCATGTGTTCAAGTACGTGCACACATGAACTTTTAAAATTTAATTTAAATAATACATACATATATATGTATGTGTGTGTGTGTACAGTATGTTTATATGTAAAAAATTATATAAATGTACCTCAGTTATGTGCTACATGGGATCGTCATCATGTGTCAAACTTCCAAACTCTGAAAAATCACCATACTGCTTAAAAATTTTAAGTACATAATTTCAATTAGGAGAACTAAATATGTTAAACATGTATCGTACGCATTTGTTTAGATTACAATTAAATGTATATATATAAATTATTCAAGTACCTGGTGTGCCTAATCGATGTCTCTACCAATGTCACTAAGATCACAAGAATGCAAGGACATCCCAGGGGGATTTGTAGCATGTACAGTATCGGTGCCAAAAACTAGCTGAGTATATGCACCATGGACAACATCAGGTGCCACAGTAGCCTAAGCAACATGATCTGTAACATCCTGACGACCTGGAAAAGCTAAAGGATCGATAGAAACATGATGTGCAAGGGATCCTATAGGCTGCTCTAGAATATCCCCTAGAGTTGCCACCCCGTGGCTCGAATGTAAATCAGGATATTGTTGTCTAATAACTTCTTGTACATGGTCAAGAGATATCACACGGTCCTCACTGATGACCTGATATACTGCTAGTAAATCAAAAACCGAGACTCTACACACATTATGCAATGTCGTGTGGTTTATATGCTCGATATCTGAAGGAGTAGGTAGATCGACGGGTGATCCCATAATAGTGGTTTACAATTTTTGGCCAAACTCGACACTGCAATTATTATTTTTAACTAAATCTTCATATTCAGGCACCTATAGTGGCTAAACCGTGAGGAATCTGGAGATGATGCAAACTAGAGTCTCATCACATTTTGTCTGTAGATTCTAAAAATATTTTTTTCAATTTTTTTGGAATCAGATTGCACTTTTTTTTCCATCTCCCACGAAAACTGGTTTTTTTCAAAAAACAACATTTTTAAAAAGTGACGCTCACCGTATACAACATAAATTTTTTTGTATGAATGATAAAATTCTAATTTTTTCAAATTTAGATTTGTAACTATGATATCTAGCACTTGCATTTGGTCTCATAGTTTTTTATTGAATATTTTTTCCTTAATCAAGTTTCGAAGTCAAACCAATTGCAATTCAGACATAGGCGGACTGTATACAACATAACTTTTTCTGTATGTATCGAAATTCAAATTTTATTTTTTTTAATGGATCAAGGACATCAATACCCAGCCTCAACATATTTTTAAAAAAAATTATTTTGATAATCTGCTATTTTTCCACATGTGCAAAATAAAGAGCTTGACTTTCGGTGAAAAACCTATGTTTAATAAAACTAAAAAAACACATACATAATAAAACCAAAACATATTAAAATTATATTTGTTGGATAGCTCGTTCTGAGGACTACCTGATTCTAGTTAGGTTTGTTAAGACTCCTCCATTTTCATCCTCAACCCGAGCTCCGAAGTGCCAATTTTTTTATTTTTTTTGTGCCTGAGATGGGGAATGAGGGATAAGGAGGTTCATTCGAACCCATAGGGGTTCAAGCGAACCTCTTTGAAGGGGTTCGCTCGAACCCCTTTGCTATGCATTGCATTGGATTTTTTGGCGGCAAAGATGCAAAGGGGTTCGCTCGAACCCTAGTTCGAGTGAACCCCTTTTTGGTTCGGTCGAACCAATAGGTTCATACAAACCCCTAAAATCACTTTTTTTTCTTTGGGGTCATTTTTTGTGAGTTTTCCTTCCTCACTTGAATTGTAAACCACTATTGTGGCTTACCCCCGACACAAATAAATGGATCATAAGATGTTGATGTAGTCTTTGTGGGAGGAAGGCTGATCTGCGGGCGTAATAAGTATCTACCAACTCGATCAGATGACATCTGATCAATTTGTGTCGTAATAGAGGCAATGTTATCAATAATCTGGGATCGAGTGGAGAATGTTATTGACTCCCCTGCTACTACCAATTCCACATGTTTTGGTAAAACCAAAAGGTTTGGGCCAACTAATGCCCTCTTGTCCACAGGCGGTGGAAAGCCCAGACGTCTAAACTATGGTTTTTCAGAAAAATAGCCTTTACCTTGGCCAGCATGCTCAAGATGAGATGTGTAGTCCACATCTATTTGTAAATTAAATTCTGCATATAACTGTTTCACAAAATATGTTGGCAGCTCATCATTGTGAGGCCATCTATGATATGTTGCCAACCATCTAGGTTATATGAATGGCACAACAAGAGGATCTACATGCATATATGTGTATGTGTGTATGTACACATGTGTACATACATACATATGTATGTATATATATATACATACGTGTACATAATGTACATGACATATGTATATATGTGTATATGTGTATATATGTATATAATTGAATTTATGTGTGCATAAATATATATATTTACATGCATGCCTACATATATTTATACATACATACTCAAGTACGTACATACATACACATGTATTCATATGTTCATGTACATGTATGTGTACATATATGTACATAAATGCATACACACATACACATATATGCATTATACATATATACACACATATACGCATATACATGCATGTACATACATACACACATACACATGTATGCATACATACATGCATACACACATACACATACATACACACATACACACGTACACATGTATGTATATATATATATATATATGCATACATACATGCATACACACATACACATACATACACATATACACATGTACATACACACATATATACATACATACATGTACATGTACATACATACACACATGTTATACATACATATATGTATGTACATGTACATACACACATACACATACATACATATATATGTATATATATACATGCATACACACATACACACATGTATATAATACAAACATACATACATGTACACACACATATATGTACACACATACGTGCACATGTGCGTGCATATATGTACATGTACATACATACATACACTTATATGTACACACATATACATACACATATGTATACATACATGTACGTGCATCCAGTGAATTAGAAATTTGGGGTTTTCAATTTTAGGTTTATAGATCTACAATGAAGAATCTAGAAAAACAATGCATTAAATATTAGAGGCACTAAAATGGGTACTCAAGATGTTGATCACATTCATGTTTAAGATTTTGCATGAAAAGATACATTTGATAGTTTTAGAGGGAAGGGCTACTAGGAATGTGGTTGGCCAATGAAGGATGGGTAATTTGAGATGAAAGGGTAGACCTTAATGGTTGATTGTTTTGGTCAAATGAATGTTCTTAAAAGGTGAAAAACATAGTTGTGTCCTTGTATAATTTTGAGGGGGTAGAAATCTAATTTTGTGCTATGTTCAGGTCTTGGTATGGTGAAGTCCTTTTGGTGAATATGAAGATTTGAGTTTATTTGTATGGGAAAACCTTGTAATGGGTCATTTTGGTCTCAATGGTGACATTGAAGGTGTACAAAGGTTTGGTTATTGCTTGGGATTAGGGTTTGTTTATTTGAGGCTTGGTACCTTGTGAACTTATGCTATTTCAATGATGATTTGGTAAATGTTGGATGCTCTAATTGGAACAGAGTTCTCTAAAGGAGTTTTTTCCTTTTATTAGCTCAAATAAGGTTGTTAAAGATGTTTCTTGGTCTGATGAAGGCTTGGAAGTAAGATTGCATAGTTTGTTGCCTTGAAGGGTGAGTGTATTGGTGAATAATGGAAGGATTGCTTGGTTTCAAAGTTATTGACCACTATTTTGTTGGTTGGATCAGTCATGTTTTTTGATGAATATGTTGCTTTGGAGCTTGATAATGATGTGAGGTACTGTTGAAGTGGTTTGTCGTGTTGTTGCATTGAGGTTTCCAAATGAAACAATATGAATTTGATGAAGAAATGAAGCAAATTTAGTTGCTTGTTTAATTTTATCTTCTCCAATAAGGTTTGGGTTAGAAGGTACCTATCAATTTGGCTTGTTGTTGCATTGAGGTTTCCAAATGAAACAATATGAATTTGATGAAGAAATGAAGCAAATTCAGTTGCTTGTTTAATTTGATCTTCTCCAATAAGGTTTGGGTCAGAAGGTACCTATCAATTTGGCTTGTTGTTGCATTGAGGTTTCCAAATGAAATAATATGAATTTGATGAAGAAATGAAGCAAATTTAGTTGCTTGTTTAATTTGATCTTCTCCAATAAGGTTTGGGTGAGAAGGTACCTATCGATTTGGCTTGTTGTTGCATTGATGTTTCCAAATGAAACATTATGAATTTGATGAAGAAATAAAGCAAATTCAGTTGCTTGTTTAATTTGATCTTCTCCAATAAGGTTTGGGTCAAAAGGTACCTATCAATTTGGTTTGTTATTGCATTGAGGTTTCCAAATGAAACAATATGAATTTGATGAAGAAATGAAGAAAATTCAGTTGCTTGTTTAATTTGATCTTCTCCAATAAGGTTTGGGTTAGAAGGTACCTATCAAAAGATCCAAGGGAGATTTCATATGTAGGTGGGATGTATTGGTGAATGGCATGTAATGATTGCAAGCAATCTTTGCAACTGCTAAAGGAATTGAATGCAATGTAAATGAAATGTTATATATACAAAGATGTAATATGTTCAAGGAATTGGTCTAGAGTGAACTTTTTGGTTGTATATGTCTCAAGCTATTTTAGTGCATTAATTTGTGCAAGACAAGTTTGTAAGGGAAAAGAACATGCTTTGTAAATCATAGGAATGTTAGTCAATTGAAGTTGTGTTTGTAATTGAGTGTCTCCATGGTAGAATGTAGTAACTTAAGGGAATCTTTGAACCTAATTGTAGGTTCCCTTTTGCTATATTTCAATTAGATGAATGTGTGACAACTTTCTAATACATTGCAAACTTTTTGTAATGGTTTTCTCTTGTTTCATATGGGTTGTTGCAATTTTGAAATGGATTGTTAAGCATGTTTAGCTGCAGAATTATTTTACCTTTGATTAGTATGCATATGCAAGTCGAGTTCTATTTATGGTTTGTTGGTGTGCTCTCTTCTTCCTTCTAGATTTGACTTTGTTGCTTGTTGGAGTAGGCACCAGTCTAGGAGGTGAAAAATTGAATATATTCCAATTAAATACTATCTCTTGTCCTCATTAGCATAGGAGTAGAGTTAAGTTCTACCATGCTTGTATAATTTAGAATGGAATTCATAACATATTTCATGTTATCTTAAAACTCATAAATCCTTTATGGATTATACAAGTATATTGTCTTTCTTGCACGTGTATGTGAATCTAAGTGGATTCACTTGCTAGGGAATAGTACTGTTATCTCTAGGTGCATATGCAAGAAACTTGTCATCTTCTCATTTGGAGCTCTTCATGGTCTAGTTGCAATCAATACTGACATGAACTCAGTGACATATCTTTGAGTTCATAGTGCTTCAGGTATGGCTTTTAGGATTTCAAGTTTATTCCTTCATTTTTCTTTAATTGTCTTATCTTAAAGACCTTAAGGAACACCCCCCTTGGCCTAACAGAGTTTAAAGCAGAAGGGGTTACCCATCCTTACTACTTGGCCAATTTTTATTTTTGTTCAATCATATTTGCAACCTATCTACCTTAAGTTGGCATCCTCGGTACTTAGGTATAGTTTATCATTAGGGAATTTGGGTTCCACAACTTTTAGAGCCAACAAAAGTGATACCTTAAAATGCAAACCAAATGAAAATTAAAAACCAAAAAAGTTAACAAAATTTGGTTGAATGTCGAGCTATGTTTCTAAGTTCTAACAATAATATTCCCTCACAAGATGTATTATCCAATGGTCAACGTATTAATTTAATGAGGTTTCTCCAAAACATTCTGGACTTAGGAAGTTCGAGTCCTATTTGTTCTAATATCTCAACTCTATAATCTTCACACATCTCTTTGAAAACATTTTATGGGAGTTCCTTAATGCAATGGTATACCACAGTATAGATTGGAAATAATGGAGGAGTTTTTTTTCATTTTTTAACAAATGCAAACATTTATCATAAAACCCTAATCTGAAAACCCCAAATTTGTAAATTCCTTTATAAACAAAACTCAAAACCCCAAATTCCCAGTTCACAAAACTAAAATACTTCAAAATCCTTCATTTCTTTCCAAGAAATGAACAATGAACGCCGACCAAACTTTCATCAACCAACACAGCCAATTCAATCACAAATTTTTGTCAGAATTTCATAATGAAATAAAAATAATGCCCCACCATACAAAAATCAATGCAAAGAGTAGAACCTGGGAGGCCGCATTCACAACATGGAGGTGTTGAGGTCGCCCAAAAATTTTATATTCACCCTTCCCTTCGTTCGGCCGACCCTATTCGCACAGAAGAACTTTCGACCGAGCATGCCAAAATGAATGGGCGCATTTTTTTATTTTATTTTATTTTCCCCCTTCCAGCCGGAGGGCGCTACCACATCAGTGCCAAATTACCGTCACGTGGTTTTGGTCAAAATTAGTTCGGTCAAAAACCTTCCGACCAGAAAACACTCGATTGGAACCATTTGTTTGGCCAAAAGTGTGACACACTATTGTGCTTTTACCCACCCATGATAACCAGATGCAAGTTAACACAGAATGATGATTCTCCTAAAGCTAATCAAACAAGGTATAGGTCAATGATTGGTGGATTACTCTATTTGACTCAAACCAAACCAAATATTATGAATGATGTATGTATGGTTGCTAGATATCAAGCTAATTCGAAGGAATCACATGTGACTACAATAAAGAGAATTTTTCAGATATTTGAAAGGGATAGTTGACTTTGGTCTTTGCTATCCTAAGGATAATGGTCTTACTCTGAATGCCTTTACAGATGCAGATTGGGCAGGAGATGTGGATGATAGGAAAAGTACTAGTGGTGATGCATTCTTTTTGGGGAAGAATTTGGTGTCTTGGTTAAGTAAAAAGCATAATTCCATTTCCTTATCTACTATTGAGGCAGAATATATTGTTGTTGTAAACAATTTCACTCAAGTAATATGGATGAAGCAAATGCTGAGAGATATCAGAATTGAGTATAATGAGCCTATTGCTATATTTCGTGATAACTCAAGTTCCATAAACATTTCTAAGAATCCGATGCTACATTCAAAGACAAAAAAATATATGATTTATCTATCAAGTATCACTTTTTGAGAGACAAAGTGAGTGATAAAGAAGTCGGACTGGAGTATGTTCCCACTAAGGAACAAATTATAGATATATTCACTAAACGGATGCCTAAGGATACTTTTGAGTATCTCAGAGGAAAGTTAGGGGTGATTTCCCCTCCTAATTTGAACTTTAAGATGCAAATCTTTGCATTAGTCTGTGCACTCATAGTCATATCTTGTTTTAGATTGATGTTGTGGTGGCTGCTACTCAAGGGGAGTAGTCAAATGATTCAAATATGTGGATCAGAGCTTGTATACCTTTTACATTCATGTCAAAGTGGGAGAAGAGTAATGTGAAAAACCTTTGTAGAAGAAAGGAGGAGAAGAGCAATCAGAACTAAGGGAGAAGATGGAAGAGTAAAATAGTTTGAGAAGAATTAGTTGTGTTGATGGTATTTTTCACATCATGCGTTGCCATCAATGCCAAAGGGGGAGATTGTTGGATGTTGTGGTTGTGTTTTTGATATGTGGTTTTCATTGATGTCAACACTATTAGCATTGATGATTCTGAAGGATGTATATGTCAAGGATATTGAGAAAATTATAATAAATATGTTGCAGGTAATCTGTGAAGCTATGAAGATTAGAGTAGTGGAAAGTTCTATAAGTTGGTAATTAAAATTCATGCATTAAAGGGTTTGTTGTTGAGCCTATCTAGTATGTTCTCTGGAATTTTCAGAGGTGCGCATCAAGATTGGAGTGAGTTATGATTTTTTGAGTTCCTACAGTTATTTTATTACTGTAGTAAGTGTTTTTAGAAGAAGAGAATGCAATTCTGGTAAATTAAGTTGTTGTGTATTATCCTATGATGTTCAGTGATGGTTCTAGATCATACTATATCATTTTTGTACGTATGTGTTGATCAGTGTGCTCGAGATCAAAGATCTTTCCTTTGTGTGTTCGAGTTTTCATGTTATTGGCTGACATCGTGGTTGTAGTGTGTTGCAGATCCTTGTGGATTAATCTTTTTATGTTTGGCATGTTTGAGGAAGTTTATTTAATACCTCATTATGTTGTGACTGACTACAGTTGGTGCGCATTGAGATTTGTTCATGAATTGGGCCAATAGTTTGTAATTTATTCATTTATCTTTGGCCGACAGAGTTGTTGATGTAATTCCATGTAGTAGATATATAAGAGATATTTTTTTCTTCATTTGAAAGATATGAGCATGAAGAGTGAATTTGAAATGTGAGAATAAAGATCAGATCATTCAATTTCATAGTAGAGTTTGAAGGAGTTTGAGTGAAGTGTGATGAAGTGTTTATGTGCCTAACTAAAACTATCATCAAGCTTTTGAAGAAGCTAATTTCTCAGTTCAACCTTATCAGATGGATTTAATCTGATTATTTTATGTAAGGCAGTGAGCCTTCCCTTTTGAGTAGTGAGCTCTAGGTAGTGTGCCTGAATGCATGTGCATTCCTTATTCATTTTTCATTATACTTCTAACAAGGTATAATCTTGTGGATTAACCTCCACCATGGTTTTTCCCCTAATAGGGTTTCCACGTATAAAATCTTGGTGTTCATGTGTTTCTAATGTGTTGTTGATTCATGCTTTCACTGTTAATTATTGGATCTAAGATTGAAGGTTGATTAAGGTTAAATAAGTTTAAATTTTGTAACAACTGATTCACCCCCCACCCCCCTCTCAGTTGTCTATCTTTTTTTTTCCAACAAGTCATAGAAGTTGGAAAACATATGTTGATAGAATTGATTATAAAAGAGGATATTAAATTGGAATTAATTCAACTGCACCTACACAAAGCACCAAGTTTATTTGGATTCCCTAACATTTTTATCAAGAAATTTAGGATATTATGGGTGATGACGTTAGAAAGTGATGAACAATATGAGAAAATCAAATAAAATATTAAGATATCAATATTATATTTATTTATTTGATTTTGAAATCTATGTCACTCACATCTTTCTCATATTATAAGCCAATTTCATTTGCAACAAAATTTACAAGACCATATCCAAGGTAATTTCCAATAGGCTAAAGAAAATCCTCCTAAAAATAATATTAGAAGAATAAAGTAGTATTACCATTGGAAGGGACATAACAAAAATATCATTATTTAATTGCAAGAAACTATTCACTCCATCACAACCTTGAATAAAACTAGGATGATTCTGAAACTCAATGTCAAAAAAGCATATGACATAGTCAATTAGAGGTTTCTAATGTGCATCATAAAGATATTTGGCTTCCAACAATATTGGTTGTGTTGGATTTATGAAAGCATCTCAATTCCATAATATTTAGTATTGGTAAATGATATCCATTCAATTTCTTTGAACCTTCTACAAGCATTCATCAAGGACACGTACTCTCACCCTTTTGTTCATTTTAATGGACACTGATATCCATTCGAAATTTCGACGAACTTTTGTCGGAATTATTTCGTCAATTTTCCGACGAACTTTGAAACGTCAAAATTTCGACCCAACATCGACAGCCAACGATGCTGGGTCGGAATTTCAACGTTTCAAAGTTCGTCGAAAAATTGACAAAATACGTCCGACGAAAGTTTGTCGAAATTCCAACGAACTTTCGTCGGAATTTGAGTCAAAATGTATCAATGGATTGATGAATATCTTGGAAGGAGAATTAAGAAATTCATAAATTATGAATTATGGAATGGTGCATCTATGACAAATATTCTTTCCAAAATTACCCATCAACATTTTTTTAATGACACTATTATGTATGGAGACTCAAC
Source organism: Sequoiadendron giganteum (assembly GCA_007115665.2). Taxonomy (NCBI): domain Eukaryota; kingdom Viridiplantae; phylum Streptophyta; class Pinopsida; order Cupressales; family Cupressaceae; genus Sequoiadendron; species Sequoiadendron giganteum. The sequence continues at coordinate 770,898,473 of CM021101.1, forward strand.
CATTGAAGAAGAGATGTTCATTAATAATATTTGAGATAAATATATTGCAAAATCAAGCCAATAAATAAATAAAAATCAAATATTTCCTTCTTCAAAATTAGATTTTGTATTTAAAGACATGTCACCAACATTCTTAGTTTCAATAAGGAGATATTTCCTAGAAAATACGTTGCAGTGCCTCTATTTACGTTAGAATAAATCTATCCAGGAATAAGTTATGAACAAATACCACCTAAATACAAGTTGGTAACCTTGTGGAAGGAAAAGTGTCTCTCTTTCTTAGGGAAAATATAAATGATTCAATTTTTTATATCAACCATGCATATCTACTAGCTATTAAGTACATAAATCAGCTCCAAATATGGGGCTTTGATTAAAGGAATTCTAAAGAAGTTACTTTGGGAAGGATCCAAAGAAACAAGAACATTCCATTAGTAGGCTAGGATATCACATGTATGGAGAATTCTAATAGTGGTTTGGGCCTCAAAAATATTTCAAAACAAATTCATGCTCTAGGAGCTAAACCCATATGGAAGATGTTTATCCATCCCAACACTAAGTGGTGCCAAATTCTCTAAATAAAATATTTGTATTCTCAAAATGTCAACTAAATCTTGTCAAACTTTAATCCCTCATGTGGCTCCCACATATGGGATTTTATGCAAAATTATAAAATCCTCGTTACTAATTATCTCTCTTGGCTAATAAACAATGGGAAAAAAGAACACTTTGGAAATATTCATGGAATGGACTCCCATCACTTTCAAACATACCTAGTCTGGCTACAAATATGAAAACCATTATAAGATTCTATGGACATCTTTTTTATGATTACCTTTGGTAGAACAATGTTCACGACAAACAAAGCCTCTTGGAAATGGAAATTATTGGATAATCTTCCAATCCCATCAAAGATCAAATAAATTTTTGAGATCAAATTGGGAAAAAGATCAATCTATATCAACCAAAAATAGGACAAAATGATATGGATTGTGGCAAAATCTAGGAGTTATTCAATCAAAATCGGCTGCAAGCTGCAAAATATGTTATAGGAAAGTATTATTTTTTCCTTAAAGCTATGTTTGAATAAGTGTAATCTCCCCAAGGTTGAGGCCCTCACTTGTAATACCATACACAAGAGAATCCTTACTAGTGACCATCTCTAAAAAAATGGAATTGTTGGGCCATCATGTTGTATTATATATGCAATTATGAAGAAGAATTTATGAATCGCCTCCTGATCATTTTTTCAATAGAAAGTCTCTCTTGGGAGTGGCTAAGATCCAAACTCGGATGGGGTGGTGTCCTCCCCAATGATATCATTAAAATATTCATTAGTTGGCCAAGAATTATAAATCATGTATGGGAAGGACTATGGCTTGCTTGTCCATCAATGATATTATCATATATCTAGAAGCAATGCAACAAAAAAAATTCAATACTAAAGAACTCAACAAAGTAGATCTCTTCAGAAAAATTCAAACTGGTATTAAAGAATTTATTATGGCCAATATCCACTCATTTGTCTCTAGACCCTTCACATGTTGAGATGAATTTCTCATGCAAAATTTGGAGGACCTTAAGATCCCATAGTGCTTCAACACCAACATCCTTCCAAAAAAATATCAAAAGGGATTATAAAATTGCACCCCCTTCGACTAAGAGATTAAAACCAATCTTTGATGGTGCTTCCTAAGGGAACTTGGGCATCTCGAGTGTTGGCATTATCAATTGAAATGAAAAAGGAGAATTGATATCGGCTATGTTGAATAAATTATATAATTATACAAATAAAGAGTAATAATTCCTTATCTTGATGATAGGTCTATAGATCTATAAAGATAAAGGAATCTCCAATGTAGATAAGAAGTAAATTCACAAATCTACATAAATTCCATTTTTTGTCAAAATTCTACGAATTAGAAACTACAAAATATCAAGTAGAGTTAATCTAGCAAGTAATGGATAGAATGAACAACTTCAACATTCACCACTATTATAGGGTGACAAATCACATGGTCAATTTTCTTACAAACTAGGCCTATGATCAAATAGATGATCTAATCCTTTCAAATAATTCATCAAGATAGAGTGACATGCCACTTGATTGAAAATTTAAAATTCCCTTACAAGGAGAGCTTCATAAGCACAAATGTAAAATTGACAACTCATAGTTCCCTTATAGAAACTTGTATGCACTCTTATAATATGGCTAAGAATCTTGCATTCAATCACAAAATAAGATGCAAATTTATGGGATCAATTGTATTTTCCTCTCTAATAACCCTTCCTAATAAATAAGACACATATTCAACCTTCAATCAAATGAAATTGAAATTGCAATAAAGAGGGTTATTGAATGCAACGCTCTTGGAGGTGGGAATATCCATAAATGATAGTTTATTGGGGAATTTTATGAGTAACACCACTCTCATATTTGGGAGGAAATGTTGGGGCAAGTTGGGTATGAATGTACATTTGAGATGCATGGAAAGGCCCTACCTTCAATTTTCATGCAACCTTCAAAAAACAACAATACATGGGGAACCAAGGCCTGAATTGTGGACATCTCAACAATGAGGACATGCAAAGACATAAAGCAAGAATTTTTTCTATTCCAGGATGGAATAGTAAGGAACAACATGGAGAATTTCAACTTCTTCTTAGGACATTGCCCCAACATTTTTTATTCAACACAAATTGAGAGAGTGGTTAAAATTGTAAAATGACTACAGGTTAGCATGGACACCATAAGCCCACCAATGTAATGCAATCAAAATATAGATCTCTGACAAGATCACAACTGCAATTTTCTCATTTATTAATAAAATGGTTAGTAAACCCTTAATATAATCTTATCAATAAATAAAAAGTATATGTAATAAGAATTTTTATTTTATTCTTTTTAATTAAAAATATGACTAGCAATTGCACTTTGTTGTGTAATGGGTATGCTGAGGAGATGTGGAAGGTCAATAAATGAAAATTTTGGTCTATTTTTTACATACATTTGTACAGTACACAAGATCAATTTGTAGGAAATTTAGAAAATGATGTTTCTTGTGCAACAAAGGTCCCAATGGAGAAGTGATATCTTAGAATCAATTATGCATCCACTTATAGGGATCTAGAAATGAATTAAACATAACCTCTAAATTAGGAAGAGATTCATACTCCATTACCAATAGGATCATGTTACGTTTGCAATAGGGAGAGAGGGAAAGAGAGGAAGAGAGGGATAGAAAGGGAGAGATAGAGAGTGAAGTGTGTGAGAGAGAGAGGAGTAAGGAGATAGAGATAGTGAACCACCAAAAAGATGCAATAAAGGGAAAGAGGATTCCCCCAATAGGCTCCTAGGATTTTTCACCTAGAAGCCAAGGTTGGAAGAATGACTCTCTTTTGCACTAAGGTATTCTTGGTGTTTCATTCAAAGATTAGGGGGTTGAATGGGGGTGTGTTGTGATATTCCTTAAATGATGGAAACTGATGAAATAAACTAGCGATCGAATATAAACTATTGAAATGTAAAAGATGCTATAAAACACACTATGATATGAAAATCAACTAAGAAATATAAAAAACTATAACATAAACTTATCAAATTAAAGATGTGTACCTGGAGGCTGAAGAGGGATGGTGTGAAGGTCTGGAATCCTAGAAAAGCTGGTGCATAAGTTGACTGGGACACTTACGCCATTTTGGGTGACCTAGTCCAGTTTCTGTGAAAATCTATCGGAACCTTTTTCTGCCAAAAGGGTACTCAGATCTATAGAAAACCCTAAAATTCATGTATGGTGTGACTAGGTCACCACTAATGGTGACCTAGTCCCTTTCATCTTTTCGGGAAGTCTGAAAGTGAAATTTGGATGACTCGGTCTGCACTTTTTGCTTCTTCAAGTGTTCAGGTCTGCAACTTTGATTCTCGGCATGTAGATGCCTTTTTGTGGATATTTTTTCCTATCCAACAAGGGGGTGTCTTCAACAAGCTTTCAATCCATTTTTGAATGATCTCCAAACTTCCAAGACACTTAAATCTGCAAGCACACAAAGAGAGAAGGAAATGTTGGATGTTAGAGTATGGGGGCTTGCCTTGGTCAAGCCCCTTTTAGATAATTAAATCAAATGATGAAACAAGATAAGAAAGCATGAAATATGAAATGATGGATTCAATACCTTTCCATGATGAATTATCTTGTGTTGTTGCAGCAATGGTTGTGGTTTCAGCCCTTGAATGCTTCAGCAAATATGTCTTGTTGACTTGGAATACAAAACCCTAGCTTGCTTGAGAAGAGTAGTGGATGAGAAGTGCTTGAGAAGATGAATGATGTTGTTAGAATAAATTGTTAGGGTTAGAATGAGAGTAAAAACCCTTATTTATACAATTTATGCCCTAATTTATTGGAAATACAACCTCACAGGCTGACCTTGGGGTTTTGGAGGAAAAATCCCGAAAGAATTTTAAGTTAAATTTGATTTTTAAGCCACATGGGACTAGGTCACCCAAGGTGGCAACCTAGTCCACCTGGGAAAATTTTAGTGGTTGTCGGGAATTAAGATGTAATTATTGATTTTTTTGGGATTGTCTCACAAAACACACTAAAGTTGGATTTGTAAGAGCATTAAGGGGTCATTTTAGCATAAGAAAGGGTTAATTTAGGTGATGAAAAGCCTAGGAAAGTGTGAAGATGTTTTACAACATCTTACAACACTTTGGCACAAGGCTTGAAAAGGGAGAAAAAGAGGTCTAAAATCCATAGGCAAGGGCCCAAATGAGTGAAAAGTGTCAAGGCTACACTTTTGGCGACACAGATAGAGAGGAAGATAGAGAAATAAATGGATATGGAGATGGAGATGGAGAAGGAGAAGGAGAAGGAGAGGGATGTGAAGGAGAGGGAAATATAAAAAGAGAGAGGAGAGGGGCTAGATAAAGATGGAAAATATAAATATATAGAGGGAGAGAATGAGAGAGGGAGAGATAGAAAGATAAAGATAGAGATAGCAAGTGATATATAGAGAGAGATAGAGAGAGAAAGAGTTATATGGGTAGAGAGACATAGACATAATAATATAGAGATATAGAGAGAGATGGAAGAATAAATATAGAGAGATAGAGATAGAGAGGCAAAGAGATATAGATATAAAGGTCTATAAATAGGGAGAGGGAGAGGAATATGGAGAGAGATGGATGGATAGAGAGAGAGAGAGAGATGTCTAATGATAGAAGGGGAGAGAAGAAGATAGAGATAGAGATGAAGATAGATCAAGAGAGAAAGAGGAGGAAAAATAGATAGAGAGATATAGATAGACTTAGATAGAGAGAGGTAAGGAGATAAAGAGGAAAATATAAAGATATTTAAAGGAAGAGGGAGAGGGAGATAGAGATATAGAGGAAGAGGGATTGAAGGAGAGAGATATAGAGGAAGAGGGAGAAGGATATATATAGATATGGTGAGATAAAGTGATAGAGAGATAGCGATATAAGGAGATATAGAGAGAAGGGGAGAGGGAGACAAATATAGATAGATAGACAAATAGAGAGAAGTAGATATAGACAAATTGAGATGAAGAGAGGGAGAGAGAAAGAGAGAGATATAAATATGTGGGAAGAGAAAGAGAGAGAGAGAGAGAGAGAGAGAGATGAGAAGATAAAGGGAGAGAGTTAGAGATAGAGAGATAAAGACAAGTAATAGAGAGAGGTACAGAGAGAGAGGGAGGGAGGAGAGATAGAGATAGAGATAGAGATAGGGAGGAAGAAACAAGGAGTGTGTGTGTGTGTGTGTGTGAATGGTAGAGATATAGAGATATAGATAGGATGGAGAAACAAAAAGTGTGTTAGTGTGTGAACGAGAGAGATATATATATAAATAGATAGATATGGAGGGAGAAAAATAGAGAGGATAAGGGAAAAATACACATATATAGAAAGAGGAAGTGATAGGGGGAGAGAGATAGAGAGAGGGAGAGAAGGAGAGATATGGATAGAAAGAGGGAGAGATAGATATAGTGGGAAAGATATAGGGGGAGAGAGAGATGCAGGGAGAGGTAAGGAGATAGAGATAAGGGAGAGACATAGAGAGGAAGATACAACATAGATGGAGATGAGGATGAAGATGGAGTAGATCTTTCACATCTTTAGTATATATAGTTCCTAGTGAATGTGGCTTCTAAGGGACACTGTAATTTTTTCCAACAAAGGTATAAATGGAGAAGTGATAGCTTCAAATAAAATATGCATCCACTTACAAGGATCCAAACATGACTAAAACAAAAATTCTAAATCAAGAAGATAATTAGGCCTCATCATAAATAAGATCATGTTATGTTTCTAATAAGGAGAGAGGGAGAAAGAGGGAGAGATAGGAATAGAAATAGGGAGAGATATAGGTGGAAGAGTGAGAGAGAGGAGTATGGAGATAGAGATAGAGAGAAAGATAGAGATAGAAATTGAGATGGAGATTGAGAGGAACATTTATTTGTTAAAAGAAAAATCATCCTCGAAGCCTATCGTGCATCAAGTAATAGAAATAGATTGATGAGCATAGGGATTTATTAATAATGAAGTGAAACTAAATGATCTTTAAAAATCCAATAAACCCTATTTGTGGGTGATCCCACAATAGTGGTTTACAATTTTTGGCCAAACTGGACACTGAAATTATTATTTTTAACCAAATCTTCACATTCGGGCACCTATAGCGGCTAAACCGTGGGGAATTTGAAGATAATGCAAATTAGAGTCTCGTCACATTTTGTTTGTAGATTCCAAAAATATTTTTTTCAAAATTTTTGGAATCATATTGCACTTCTTTTTCCATCTCCCATGAAAATTGGTTTTTTTCATAAAACAACATTTTTAAAAAGTGACTCACACCGTATAATGCATAACTTTTTTCCATGAAGGATAAAATTATAATTATTTCGAATCTAGACTTTTAACTCCGATATCTAGTGCTTCCACTTCGTTAGATAGTTTTTTATTGAATATTTTTTCTTTAATCAAGTTTCGAAGTCAAACCAATTACAATTCAGACATAGTGTGACTGTATAACACGTAACTTTTTTGTATATATCAAAATTCAATTTATTTTTTTGTTGGATCAAGGACTTTAATATCTAGTGCATTCATATTTTTCAAAAAAAAACTGATAATCTGCTATTTTTCCACATATGCAGAACATAGACCTTCATTTAAGATGAAAAACCTATGTTTAATAAAACTAAAAAAACAAGTACATAATAAAACCAAAACATATTAAAATTATATTCATTGGATAGCTCGTTCTGAGGACTACCATAATCACTTGAAATAAATTTTAAATGAATTCATTTGATCCCCCAAAAAGTAAATCAAAAGTGATTTTTTATCAGCATTTTGATAGGTGTAAAGGAGACTCATTTATAGGTATGGTTTAAAACTAGAGAGGTTCTATCCAAGGGGGTTGGATCTAAGGTGGTTTGACAAAAATCTCTTCAATTGGAATCCTTAAAATGGAAATTTTTAAGGCTTAAATCATTATATTTTCTAAAAATATGTGATTTCAGCAAAAATTAGTTCCTCTCAGAAATTGCAAACTAGCTTTGTGGGATCACCCTTGTATGTAATCACATTTTTTTATATTTTGGTATAAAGAGACCCTTCAAAAAAGTATCTTGACTCCAATTTTATATGGTAGGGAGTTGGAGTTAACTTTTCAAGTGGGCTAGATCTATCTTTTAAAAAATTAGTTGTATTTAAATAGTGAGAATGATGACATGTTTTGTATTATATCATTTATCAAGGTTTAAATTTTTGGTATGATTGATCTATATTTGACCCTTGAATAATTTTGACGGATTGTATAATTTATTTGTGATAGTTTAATCAAATAATAACTTCTAATTTAGATATATGGTCCCTCATACTATTATAATATAACATATAAAAATTAAATTTTGTATATAAGATAAATTATATTTATTTATATACCATTATTTTTCCCTTGATTGAGTATATCAATTATTTTGATTTAGTTAAAGTATTAATTTTAAAAAATAAAAATACTTAAAAATTAAATAATTAAAATCACGCTACAAACTAAAGAGTTTCAAATGTTTTATAATGAAAGTAAAATAATGATTTATACTATAAGTTAGATGTCCATCCTATGTTTCCTTAAAAATAATTATAATTTTAAAAAGAATGTAAGAGCATTGATCTAAAAAAAGTTTAGAATTTTAAGTAGTAATTTTATCTATTTATCACCCTAGTGAAATCATTATTTATATCTTCATCTTCTATATGTTTTTGCATGAGATTCTGTGAGTTTTTTTTCTTTATTAAAACTTATAATTACCAATAAAATAAACAAATTTAACAATATTATCAAGTTGAACCATTTATAATTAATATAAATAGAAGGTAAATATAATACCCACAATATATTTATTAGTAATTAAAATATACAATTATATCAATTTTAGAAAAAAAATATTAAAAATTGAACAATTGAAACAATACTACAAGATAAATAATTTAAAATACTTTGCAATGAAAGTAAAACCGTAACTTAAAAAGGAATGCAAGATCATGTTGAGACTTTATCTCCAAAAAATTAACTTTTCAAAGTAGAGATTTTATTTCTCATACTCCGGGAGAGGACCTAGTAGTTGAGCACCCTAACTTCACGCTTCTCAAAATCTTACATGAAAATTTCAAATCATTCCCATTTTTTACAGTAGCTTACTTGGCAAGTCCCCTTTATAACTAAGGTTTCAGGATCACATCATCAAATATGATGCCACATTGGCATGCTTTTTATCAAGGTGTCCAAAAAGACCCAAAAAAAATTGAGACCGATACTTGTGCATCTACATCATGTTTTATTGGGTGTTGATGTGGCATCACATGATTTTTTGCTTTTTAGGTCTAAGGAATACATTTCATTTAATTATGGGTGGTCATAATCAACACCAACAACTTTAAAGTCACAACTATTGGTCCAATATTGATAAAAATATTGGGTATTATATAAACAAATGTTATCACAACTATTGGAACATGCTCAAGTACTGGGTCCTTTCCCCTATGCATTTTTTTGCATGGGATTCCATGTATTTTCTTTTCTGTAATTTATGCATTGACAATACTATCTAAGGGTAAGGTCCCATGGAGGGGGGCTTCCCAAAAAGATTCAATGGGTGCTTGCTGAGATTTTTTAGGAATATTTTTAAGCTGGTGGTCTCATGAGTTTAATAATGCAGTTCATCTTAAACATTTAAGCTCCAAAATTTGTATTCCTAAAAGGTAGGGGTTGTTCTTTTCTAGGAAAAGATTCTAATTAGTCTTGTAGCATAATTTTGTTTGCTTCATGGGACCCCTTGCTCCATGAAAATAGATCTAAAGCCCCCTCATGGGATCGCTCTCTAAGTTAAACAATTTATTTAGCTTTTTAAAGTAGAGATTTTATTTCTCCATACTATGCATGTTTTTGCATGGGATTCCAGGTATTTTATTTTCTCCTAAATTTATTCATTGACAATACTCTCTAAGTTTAACAATTTGTAAAGATATAATAACTATAATATATTTATTAATAATTTAAAATATGCAATTAAAATAATTTTAAAGAGATTTTTTTAAAAAATTAAACAATTAAAACAATACTAATGATTTAAACAATAGAAATAAAAAAATTAGCAATACTATCATATTAAACTATTTCTTAATAAAATTATATATTATAAATTAAAACAATATATTATATTATCTTTATAATAATTTTTTAATTATATAAAAATTAAATAAGTGATTTTTGTTAGCATGCATATAATTATAAAAGAGAATTGAAAACTAGATCAAATATAATTTTATTAATCATAAAAAAAATACTTTAAAATTAAATAAAAATAAGATTGTGCTATTTAGAAGTTACAATTCAATTATTTTAATTCGTAAATTTATACATATATTAAAAAAAAAAAAAAGCATTGTAAAATAATGAATTATTTTTAAAATTTAGGGTAAGTCTTCATGCGACTCTAAGTTTATTTTGGCTAGCAACCACTATTCAACATTTTTAGGAATTATTTGTGGAGTTGGTGGTCCCATGAATATTTAATTTTTCTAAGCGGCCATCTTAAATTTATATTTATAGTATTGATAATAATTTGTTTAGTAAAAAATTGGAAAAGAAAAATTGAAAACAAATAATAGGGGAAAAAAAAAATGTGGAATCATGTAGATTTTTGGCAATATGCAGTTGTTGCTTATTTTCAGCTCCTGCTCCACTAAAATAAGAAAAGATTCCAAATTATTTTTTTCCCATAATAAAATTTATGCATGGGAACACTCCAACTCTTTGAATTTCAAACACACATGGGAACATGAGATTACATGCAAAACAAAAATCTTATAATTACAAATATATTTCTAAATTGATAAACCTAAAATTAAACAACATTTGAAAATAATTTTATATTTTATAATCTTAGAACATTCTAAAGAAAAAATTCCATTTATATTTCTTTTCTTTACCAAATAATCTGTATTATTTCATTATTCCAGCACTCGTCGCATTCATTATTCCAGGACTCGTCGCATGCATGGTATTTCTAATTTTATGAAAATACAATTAGATAATTTTGTAAATTTTTGGTCAAGGGGAAAGGAAGTCCAGAATAAATAAACAAAACTGATAGATCAAGGTAAGCATGCATGACAACACACCAACTCTCGAGAAGATATATACTATTATTAGAAAAATCTAAAGAATGTAACTACGTCTCCCCCATTATTATAAAATCTTGGCAGCATTCAGATGGACGCAAGGAGTAGTTTGCATTGTTGGGATTGTTCTGGGTAGATTTGAAGCATTAGTCCAGAGCAGTTAAAATCTCAACAATAACAATATCTACTTTTAAACAAATCATTGTTCCAGAATTCATCTATCCTTTTTTCTTCCGTCTCTCAATCGACCCAAGGTCGAAGCCCGTGCAAGCGTAATTCAGACTTAGCCTCCAAAGATGAGAGGGTCGTTATGGGTGTTTATGGTTATTGCATTGGCGGCGCACTGTTATGGTGTTGAGGCAGATCAGGCGGCTGATAAAATAAAGAAGCTTCCTGGGCAGCCTGATGTGTCGTTTGATCAATATGCAGGATATGTTACAGTCAGTCAGAAAGACGGCCGGGCTCTGTTCTATTGGTTAACTGAGGCTTCAGCGGAATCATCTTCCAAGCTTCCACTTGTATTGTGGCTTAATGGAGGTATGCTACTTTCAGACCCAATTTGTAAACTGTTTCACAGATGGAATGCTCTTAATGAATATGTGATCAAGATTTTCTTTTGGATCATTAAATGCTTTTCTGTTTGATTGCAAGTTATTTTATGTGAGCTAAAATGTGGAATGTTAGAGAATTGCTATTTGATCACCTATATTGTGCATGATTAGAAAATCTCTGCTCCATTTTCCATTTTTAACAGAAGGCAATTATATACAATTAAATGATGTTTTAATCATCAGTTTCTAATCATTCCTGTGATTTAATGGCGGCCCAAGATGCAAATGAGTTTTTTTGGGGTGTAATTCCATTGGTTGATATGTTTTCTTTTGTGGGCTATCTGTCTTCAACAGAGATTTTTATGTAGATTTTGAAGTGTTCAATTTTGCTGCAAATTCATCAATTGTTCAATTTGTCTGCAAATTCTAATGATCAGATTTATAATGAAATATGTTCAGCTTTAGTTTATTGATTTAAGCTAAGTTGAAAATCACACAGTTTATGTTCTTCTGAGATGAATGATTTTCAACGGATGAGGTAATTAGATTCAGGATATGGGTAGAAATGTGGCCAGTTTAAAGAGGAGATTCAATTTATTTTATTGATTTCCTGACAGGAAAAGAATGATTTAGTCAGAAACGTGCACACAAGTTAAAGACTTTCTGTAACCATGTTACGGAAACTTTTCACTGGCTTTTAAGCATTTTGTGGTGTGGATGAAGTTACGTATGAAAGCAATAATGAAATTGATGTCTGATATCTGTCATGGTTTCGTCTGTGTGTGTTCGGAAGTAGCTGTGTTAAAACCACGCGCAGTACTAGCCTGAGAAATTTTCATGGCACAGAATGAAATGCCTTTGCTTTCATCATATTTTGGCAGATAAAGTTTGCCTTTATAGGAATTTGTGCTATTTGAACATTTTCTCTAAATTTTGTAAAATAAGTCTTAATTTTCGAGTCGTCTCTAATGTCAATCTTAAAGAAATCTTCGCCATGCGTTACAACTCCATTACTACTTGAATTACTGCCACTGCATAAAAATACTTTTTGCATGATTCTGTTGTATGGATTAGGAATGATAAAATCAATGATGATAGATCATGTGATCTAAAATGTTGAATGGAAATTTTGTCTTTTATAATCATTATACTTGCAACTGATTTCATATCCAATTATCATAGTCTTATAGATAGTTTTTAATTTGTGTTACAATCTTTCAATTACAGTAAGTTTACATATTTTTAAAAATTATTGTGTGAGTTCATCTCGTTTTTCCTTGTGTTTTTTATTTGTTTCTATTCATCTCGTTTTTAATATTTAGTTAGTTAATTTTACAATGTATTGTTTTCTTTTTCTAATGATAAGATTAGTTTTCCAATGTTTTTCATTGGACGTTTCTCAACATATCAAGTGATCCATCGTCAAAAAGATTAGAGTGGTCCAAAATTTCAATTGAAAAATATAGACAATTGAATGCAAAAACTATCTTATCAATGCTACTGAATTATGGAAAACTCATACCAACTATTATTTTAAAATAATAATATAAAACAAACAACTATTTATAAAAATATACTAGTTTATATATGTAGATTCTCAAATAATCATATTTCCTTATAACAGCTTCACCCAAATTCACTGCCAACAATTTACTGCCAACAAATTCACCTCCAACAATTCATCACCATGAGCCAACAATTCCCTGCCAATAAATTCACCTCCAACAATTCATCGCCATGACAAATTCATCTCATGGAAAATTCACTGCCAGCAATAAAATACGAATTGTTGGTGGTGAATTTTTCATGAGATGAATTTGTCATGACGATAATTGTTGACGAGAAATTGTTAGAGGTGAATTCGTTAATGGTGAATTGTTGACGATAAATTTTCTTAAAGTCTTTTATAACAATTATAATTTAAAGTCAATAAACAAATTTTGATCATAAATAAAATTTAATAATTAAAACATAGAATAATGAAATTGAAGATAAAAAGAAACTGTTTATCTAATTCATATGATCATATTGAACTTCAAAATATTTTTTTATATTTTTTACATTCTAATGATTTCCCTCATGCATCCCTGACCTCACTTTTTTTAACTTATGAAGCCACCCAAGCCATAAATTCCGTATTGAATGTAATGGCTGATGGTAAAGGACCTTCCTTTTGTTTGTTTGCTTGTATTTTTCTTCCATTGTGAATGTCACAGTGCTGTTGACTAGAATCTTTTTAGTTACCTGCCGTTTTGCATTATTGAAATGCCATCTCATTAGAGAGGGACATCATCTGACCTAAGGTGTGTGCTTTGACTGACCCATAAAATAGTTTGGCCATGGTGGGGAATCTGAAATGGGTATATTCAAATAGAAAGCCTGTAACAGTGGCGCTAGAGTCTGTCCATCACATGCATTTCCCCACCAGTTTGTGATGTTTACATCCATATTAAATAGGCCAATGGAGATAGATTTATATATACACATTTTGGAAGGATAGGTTCATGGGAACTGGGACCCCATGATTTCCTCAGCGTAAGCCTTAAGATATATTCCGCCGCCGTGATAAAAAGTAACGTTAAATTGCCCACAAAGGCAGGCGCACTCCAGGCTCTGTGGATTGAATCTGCACATTTCCTGTTTGGAAATTTGAGCAACTTTAATGGAGGCCGGTGCAATTAGTTAGAAAAGACCTAACAATTTCAAATTGCAGAAGTTAGTTTTCTGTTTTAATATATATATCTTCAATCGACGTTTTATATTGCATTCAGTAATCTATCATATCAATTTCGACACGAGAATTAAACTTAAATTCAAATGATTGTTTTTTAATTTATGACTGGCATCTTTTTTAAGAAGTAGTTTACCAACAATATTTTTATGGGTATCTTTCCTGATATAATTTGTATCGCCAAATTTTGTCTTGATCGAGATATAATTAAGTTGAGAATCAAAACAACTGTCATGAATTTCTATTCCTTACGGTTCCATTGAGCTGATCTATAAACATTTGTTTTTCAATTTCATTTGCGTCATTGATCACGAATTTTCAATCATTGAATGCGACTCTGAGTTGTCTTCGTATGTCGACTTTCAACTCACAACGTGAAGGGACTCTCTCTACTCCCAAACAAATTGGCTAACAAGAAAGAAGACTAGCTTATACGCAAACGATTCCCAGTAGTCAAATAACGAATAAATAACCCCAAAGGACAGCAGATCTGTTTTTACTTTATAAACAATCCAGAATATCTAGGTTAATAAAATCTTATATTAAATGCTATAACGTCGATTCCTTTGTCCAAACAGCCGACTGACCTACCCTATTGTTCAACGACTTTAAATATTTTTTTTTATATAAAATTTTATATATCTATGAGATCATTTGTTATTTGTGAATAAAAATTTAATATCTTTTCAAAGATCAAAATCTAACGTCCTCTTTTTAATCTTGATAGATGACATAATTAAAAAACATGTTATCATCCTTACCAACTGAACTTAAACAAATAAACTACAGTCATTTGATTGAACATTGCTTTGATTTCGACAAGGTCTTTTATATTTTTTAACTGGTAATGGCGAAATTGCAGGTCCAGGGTGTTCATCAGTGGCGTATGGAGCCTCAGAGGAAATCGGGCCTTTCCGTATATTGAAGAATGGGTCTGGACTATACCTCAATAAATTCTCCTGGAATAGAGGTAAGATATATCTTCTGGTTTCAACAAAGGCCATTACTTTCACTAATATAAGTTTTATTCATGAATGATATTTTTTACTATTGCAGTTGCAAATTTACTGTTTCTTGAATCTCCCGCTGGAGTGGGTTTCTCTTATACAAATACAATCTCCAACCTGTATAATACTGGGGACGAAAGCACTGGTACATGATGCTTCTTAACGACTTCTAAACATTTTATTTTTATTATTCAACTTATCTAAGATCTCTCTCGTATGGATCTCAACTTAGTAATATTATACTGAGGAATACTTTCTTTTCCAGCTCAGGATGCGTTTACATTTCTTATTAACTGGTTCGATAGATTCCCACAATACAAGTTCCGGGAATTTTATATAACCGGAGAGAGCTACGCAGGTGAGCGCATATATAACAAAAATAAATGAATATATTCTTCATTGACTCACTCTAAGATTTCATCGTTAAAATTGAATTTCTAAATTGTTTATGTTACACGCAGGGCATTACGTTCCACAGCTTGCGAACAAAATCTATGAATACAACAAATCGCTGAAATCTTCACCCTTCATCAACCTCAAGGGCTTTATGGTATGTATTTTTATAAGAATTTGCACATGAAAAATAAAAATTATTAATTTTTTAATTTGATAGGAAATACATTTATCTATCGCATGCCTATATAATAAATGTATCATTTTTGTTTGCATTTTTCCAAGATCCATAGCATATGTTATTAAAATACAAGAATTTAATTTTTAAAGCTTATAATTACTTCATATTCAAAAAAAACTGATCTAAAAAACCATTCTGCAAACCTTGTTTTTTTTTAAAAAAATGGGAGTTTGTCAAATAATCAGAGATCCACTTAGTAAAGTTGTAGAAAGTCACTGAAAATTGTATAAACATAGATTCATATTTTCAGATCTTGTTTCCTCTTCTTTATTTAACAAGGCAAGCAAGTTTTCGTTGAGCATTGCAGGATGTCAATCTCTTTAAAGATATTTTTATTAGGATGTTATATAATAGAAAGAAAATAGTTAGTGCAATACAAATTGAGATGAAAAGTGCTCAAAAGACGTTCAGTTAGTCATAGTGCTTTGTGAACTATTTCAACATTTAGGAAAAGAGATGTTCAGAGAGCACATCTTAGTGAGAATGAATTATAGATACCAATGGAGATGAATGAAGTAGAGGCAAAAAAAATTCATTTTCTAATTTATCTAATTAACTAAGTAAATAAATTAAATTATATAAGTAAATTTAATATAGGATACAACTATATAATTACACTAACACCTCCCCTAAAGTGTAACCAAGGAAAAAAAGTTCTCATGGAACAAGTCATATGAGGCAGCATCTACAACTTAAAAAATCCAAAAGTAAAAATGAGTATACCCTCTCGAAAGAAAAAATTGTAAGAAAAATTATCTCCAAGGATTAGGAGAAAGATAAAAGTGTAGAGGAGGGAGATCGAACGCTCAGGACCCCGGGTCACAAGAGGGTCTAGAACGATCTGTTGCTCTGATCTACCTCAAGCTAGATGGAAGGTTTAGGAAATTTGTAAGGCGTTTAAGGTAGAGAAAGAAGAGAACTCTCAGTACTGTTGTCTTTCTGCTAACCCAAAAGTTTCAAGGGGTTAAGAGAGTAGGTTTTTGGATTTCAAACTATACTTCAGACAACTGTCTGTAAGAGGACAACAACGCAGAATAGGGACGACAGTGCGGTGCATTGGCATCTCACTAGTGTGTTGGCATTCATACGGATAGAAAGTATGAAATACATTGCAAAACCTTGGGAAATGGGCTAATTACTTAATTGAGAAAGTTTAATGCGGTAACAAAAATAAATGACAACAGAACAACAAGATAGAATGAAATAAACTAATATCTAGTCTAATTACGAAAATGACAAAGGAGGCAAAAATAGCTTACCTCCAACCTATGTGTTGATGTTGTTGAGATCTTCACCTCGAATGGGTACCTACACACAACAAGGAGGAAACATTTTGGGGTTGTTTCGGGTCTTGCCATAGTCAAACCCCTATTTCAATGTTCCCACCTCCACGAATAGCCAAAATAGCAACAAGATAGAAAATACGATAAAGAAAATAATGGAAAAAATGCCAAGCAATGGCAACAACACTATGCTACGTAAATCAAATGGCAATGCTATGAAAATGGAGAAATGAAATAATATCACCTTCCCAATTAAGATGCCATCAAGCATGTAGAGGAAGATGCAAGCTTGGAAAATTCATTGTTTCCACAACAACGAAGAAGCAATCTCACAAGATACCAAGTCATGGCTCCAATGGTAGCAAAAGTGCAACAACAAGAAGTAAAGTGTGATCAAAAAGTGTGTAGAGAATTTAGCAGCATCAAGCCAAAGTGTGTAGAAGTGTGAAGAGTTGTGAAGAAGATCCAATTGTTTGGAGAATGAATTGTTTTGAAGCAAATAGCAACCCAAAAGAGTTGTTCGAGTTCGGTCAAAGGCGTAGGGGCATTATTGTTTGTTGCCAATGGAGAAGCGTAACGCCTCTGCAAATTCCAAAGGTGGGAATCTTGTCAGGACAACAGCGTGTCGCATAGTTGTCCATGCACTGCACTAGCATCCTCAACAAAAATTCCTCCACTGACACTATAGATAGCCGCCAAGCTCCCATAGAAAGCGAGTGGATGAAGTGAAAATGCATTGTTGGGTTTAATTTTTCTAAGGTGAAGGGATCTAAATGGGGAATTTGTGAGGGACCGTGCAAATTCACTCCATTATAAGAAGATGAACGAGTCCTCTCAAAAGTGTGTTGCCCCCTACACCAATCATGTAAGGATGAAACTAAAGGTTAGTGAAGATTTATGTGTGCTAAAAAAATTTCATTCTCTTAAGTAGTATTTAAGTAGTAGATGTAAAAGTTCTTCTCAATTCAACAAGAATAATGAAAGAAGAAACCACAAATTTACATCTCTAAAAACTATGTAGCAACCCTCATGTTCGTGATGAGTGGTTCCAAAATTAGATCAAGAGTTCTAGGACAAGAGGATGACTACTCAAGACCATGTAGGAGTTGATGAATAAAAAATGTCAAAGAACTGGTGATAAATAGATCATGTTAAATTTCAACATATGTGATGTGGATATATTTCTCATCCTATAAGATATCCTATTATAAAGAATTCCTAGAATCCCTCACTCAACTTAAGAATAATTTTACGGAGATGAAGTAATAGATCTCATTTAAGACAATAATTTTTTTCTCCTTTTTCATGATGAATAGTTCCCTTTGTCCATTATGACAATACAAGAGTGAAATGAAATGTCAAAAAGTATGTTTACAACCTTTCGAAATGAAAAATTATTTTAGTTCATTGACTACAAATACTAATGCATAATCCCCTAACACAAATACATGTAATTCCACTTTATAAATTAAATTTGTATTATCATCCCCTAAATTAGCTCAATTAAGATAGCCCCAATAAGAATAGTGCATAACACTTTAAAATTCAATGTGATTATAATATGTGTTCAAGAAAGATCAAAACTTATGATTCTACAATAGAATTAGAGAAAATGAAGAGCATGAATATGAAGTACACAAAAAGGTGCACTTTCATAGAACCCAAAAAGGAGTTAGTTTGACTAAGTTATGACCCTCCAAACATAAAAAATTAGAAATTGTTCAAATCTAAGTGACGTGAAGAAATCAATTATATCAAGGTGAAGAGTTCAAAAAATTGGCCCATTTCAAAACATTGCACGAAAACTTACTTTGATATGACCAACATATAGTCCTTCAAAATTCAAGGAAGTTGACATTTAGTCTTGTTTTTATTTACGTAACTAAATAAATAAAATAAATTGATAATACAATAGTGCTTCTTAGTTTATCAAAGTGAATACATTAAATTAGGAGGTAATACATTAGTGAGTCTTTCTTTTTTGTTTAAGTGAGACAAATATTTTTCAATTTGTGTCAAGAATTTAAGGATGATGTAAATGAACGACTTATGAATTTTCGTTATGTAGATTAAGAGGACTCAAACATATAGAAAAAAGATATGAACACACAATTTTCACCATTATAAGCCTAAAGCATCATACAATATCAAGATCATATTTAAAAGTTAAAGTTTATAAATATATGAGAAGATCAACCACCACATCATCCTCTTCACAAACGCATACACATAGACACATATATTAATATATATAAAAAAATTGTAAACACATTTTAATTGACTATTATATATTCTTTTTAACTTCCAATAATTTTGTAAGTATATTGAGAAACATAATTTACAATGATAATATAAGAAAGAAGCAAATAACTTTGGAATTTGCGACTGGTTAATATTAATTAACATTTTTTCAATTAGCTTTAGAGCATATCCTTCTTACATAGGTTACATAAATTCTCAATATTTTTGAATGCTCTGAAGTTAATGTCTTCATGTCTAGGTGGGAAATGCAGTTATAGATGATCTGTATGATGCGATTGGAACTACGCTTTATTGGTGGAATAGTGCCCTAATTTCAGATGCCACTTATCATTCTATCATGAAAAACTGCAACTTTAGCTCAGCTAACTATTCATATGCCTGCAATGAGCTTCAAGATGTTACTGTAAACCATGACATGGGCAACATCGACCCCTACAGTATTTATACTCCAGTGTGCACGGAAGCAGAAGGAAACAAAACCAAACAGTTCAAGAGATTTAAAAAATCGGTAAAGAACATATACCAAAACCTTTGCATAAATTCTCTTACACCTAGCTTAATATATATTTTTCTTCCATGAATAAATTATGTGATACCCATTTTACAGCTGCTGAGAAGGAAAGCCGGCTACGATCCTTGCACTGAAAATTATGCACAGATATACTACAATCGCAGAGATGTGCAAGAAGCTCTGCATGCTAATACCACGGGAATTCCGTACAGTTGGACTGATTGCAGGTGAGCATACGATGTTCTATCTTTATACAAGTGTGATTATTTTTGAAAGAAGAAAATTGTCACTAACCATGAAAAGTTTTGTTCACAGTGATGTTCTGTTCGAGAACTGGGTTGATTCAGACTTCTCAATGCTTCCCATATTCAAAGAGCTCATTGAAGGAGGTCTCAGAATTTGGGTTTTCAGGTTTGTGCCTTATATGCCATTCAAATTGTCTATGAAAAGAAGTTAATAAAGCATGAAGATTTTGGTATTATAATATAGATGGTATGAGTTTTCTACAGTTTATATAGTATTTTTTACTATGGGACAGACCTTCTTAGAATGTGAGATGGAGAAAGAAAGCCTCACCCTTTAGGATGGACTAGTGTGTTTAGCTGTAGACTTTCCTCCCACGTCTACCTCCATGAACCCTCCTCAAGGGTGTGGGGTGGAGGAAGAAAGCCTCACCCTTTAGAATGGACTCGTGTGTTTAGCTGTAGACTTTCCTCCCACGTCTACCTCCATGGACCCTCCTCAAGGGTGTGGGGTGGAGGAAGAAAGCCTCACCCTTTAGGATGGACTCGTGTGTTTAGCTGTAGACTTTCCTCCCACGTCTACCTCTGTGGACCCTCCTCAAGGGTGTGGCATGGAGGAAGAGAGCCTCACCCTTTAGGATGGACTAGCGTGTTTAGCTGTAGACTCTCCTCTCACATCTACCTCCGGATCCATGGATGAGAAAGCCACACGCAGCAGCACCTAGTCCAATTACCCCTTTAAAAGATTGTTTCTAGAATTAACTAGGTATGTTTCTGAATCGACATTTATGATCACATTCAACAATCCATCATTAGAAAAAGGGGAGTGATACATCCGATTCTTGATGATGAATTAATAAATGTGATCTAAAACATCAATACAAAACATACACAATTAATTTCAGTACGGATTAAACAGTTTATTCTATGCTATTTACTCATTAAGTTGCATCACTTACAAATGTTTTGCATGATGAATATCATGTGCAGTGGTGACACCGATGCTGTAGTTCCAGTAACGGCAACCAGATTATCTTTATCTCATCTCAATCTTACTGTTAAAACTCCGTGGTATCCATGGTACACAAATAATCAGGTACAAATTTCCTTGCCTTGCAGACTCGATTTGAATCAAAATAATGAATTTAGACAGCTATGATCGTTGATTGATTGATTTGCATGTTAATGTTTTCAGACCGTTGGTGGGCGGACTGAAGTATACGAAGGGCTTACGTTTGCTACAGTGAGAAATGCTGGGCATGAAGTTCCTCTTCACCAACCACGCAAAGCTTTGATTCTTTTCAAGTCATTCCTGGCAGGACACAGCTTGCCTAGCACCATATTGCCAAGGAATTAAGGCCAACATTATCTATTTTTATCATTTTCTTCTGCAAGTTGATGTAATTCTTTACACTGGGGAAGGTCAATAAGTTGAACAAGGCTGTTCATATTTTGTTGAACAAGGCTGTTCATAGTTTGAAAAACAAAAGGAAACAATAAGATGAGATTTATCTCAAAAAAAAATAGGGGAATCAAATTTTCAGGCTTGATCATATCACATGCTCATTCTTTCTTTATTATTATCAAATATTTTAAATATATCAAACATTCATGTTAACAAAAATAAAATAATAACAATAATATTAACAAGAACTATTCCAAGAACCATTACCATTGTTTAAATTATAAAACAAATTGTTGCTATAAGAAACTCCTTCACTTTATCCCTAATAGTTCCTTAGCCAAACTTTGTAAGTGGCTTCATACAACTTTCTTCCTCTACTCAACTTTTTAAGTGTGATCTGAAGGAAACAAAAGGGGTAGAAAACACAAAACAAACACAAATACTGATATTTCATATTTATCAAATGAAACACTTTTACAGACTATGAGAGCTTCGGCTCTTCCCAACATAACATCATTACAGACTCATTAAAACTTTGGACAGACATACATCATCTTACTGGAGCTTCTCCTTCATAGACAACATTACAGCTCTACGGAGCTAGACTCCATTTAGGAGTGCATAGCAAAATAGAGTTTAACAAATATATAGAAATGTAAGCAGCTATGGTGTACATAAAATAATATATTTCTTATCTTCTTATCACCCAAAAAATGTGTGAAGGTTGAGAGGAATTAATAGGAAATCATTTCAAATATCTCCCAAAATCTTACTTCTTTAATGCTAATATTTACTACTGATATGGAGGTTGAAATGAAGGCTAATACTGAGAGGCCTGGTTTAGGTGGAGTAGTTGGGATTATATTTCCAACACTCCCCCTTAATCACAACTACAAATTCCTTTCACTAATTCTACAATCTTCAAATTTTATGGATCAAACCTAGGAAATCCCAATTTTCTATTGGGATGCTCTAACCATGACCTTTGGTCTTCTTCTTACCATTCCATCGTAGGTTCAGGTGTGAAACACTTATTTTCCTCACAGCTCCCTTTGAGCTACACTGCAAGTGCTCAGGGATCCTAACTTCGGTTGGCTAGGCTGGCCTCATTCACAAACACATAATGCTACTACAATCAACCAGTTTACAGCTTCATTTAACTATTCTCCTTTGATTTTTGAATCTCCTCTTTTAGTTCCTCTTTCTTATTGATTTCCCTCATTCAAACAGTGACAAAAATACTATGGAACTTGTGAACCATTCCTTTCATTCATATGGTAGCATTTTTATTTCATTGGTAGGATTCACCTTTCTCCAACTTTTTCTAGAATCTTTTATTTTTGCTTCAACAATCAAAACTAACAACCTCAAATTTCAACAATCTTCAAATCAAGCTACCTTTTCAACAAAGTTGCAGACTAACAACTTCTCATTTTTTTCTCTTGCATCTCAAATGATAGTTTTTTGAGAACTTCTTTTTGCATCTACCTTATAACAGACAACAATTTTCAAAACAAAAACAATGAGTTACCTTGATTTTTGAAGATTTCTTTTGACCATCGATCTGCTACCACCTTTGAGTTGGCATCCTTTGTCTTCCAACAAAATCCTTTGTCTTTGATCGGTGGCTACAGCCAAGTCTTCAGACTTTTCACCACTTTTGCTTTTCTCCTTTCTTATCACAGGCTTTTATCTCCTTTCTCTCTAATAGCTACAGTTATACTATCGAATCTTCCTTGCAATGGAAAGTGTTGAACAAATTCAAACCTTTTGATCTAGTGACTTGTTGTCTTCAAGTGCTGCGACAGTTCTTTGGTGATTTCCTCCACCTTTTCCTTTGATCTTCATTGCCAAGCTTCTGCTTGGAATGATAGCAATCTCCTTTAAGTCCTTTTTCTACAACTCATCTCCTTATTTTGTAGACATTTAGCTTTCTCCTCGCGATCTCTTTCATAGGCTTTTCAAGCTACTTTGGTGCCTACTATTGTGCATTGATCTCCTTCAAGGATCCTCACATTCTCTCCTCCTATAGAAGGGTTGTGGCTTCTACAAATCCACAGTCCTATTTTTTATTCTGATGTTCTCGAAAGGCTTTGGCCTCTGCTTTTTTACTTCACATGGTTGGCAACTTCTCACCAAGCTTTATGACTCCTTTTCAAACACTTTTCTAGATCTGCAAACTTCTTTAAGCCTTTCTTCAACTCCTCTTAAATGAATAGCTTAAAATGAGCATACTTTTGTTTCTTCATCTCTACAGCCAAAGAATCTCTAATGCCCTGGAGACACAAGCCTTCATCAACGTCACAAATAGGAGGCACTTTTCTCCTTAAAAATTCTATGATCTCAACAGCTTCATTACTTCACAATTCCAACTTACTAAGCTCTGCAACCTCCAACAACCTTTCACTACAACCTTTCACTATCTTTGGTTGGACAATCCTTGTCATCTATGATTCCTAATTAGTTGCAACTGAATGTTTAGATCTAGCACTTCCTTTGGAAACTTTTGGTGACTCTCTTCTTAGTTGTGGCTGCAAAATCTATGCTCTATCTTTGGTTGGGTCCTTCTAACACATGCAACTCCCTCCATCTTTGGCTTCTTCAATAATCTTCTACTCACATCTTCAGGATCTTCTACCATAAGCTTTGATACCACATGAAGGAAACAAAAGGGGTAGAAAATAGAAAACAAACACAAATACTGATATTTCATATTTATCAAATGAAACACTTTTACAAACTATGAGAGCTTCAGCTCTTCCTAGCAGAACATCATTACAGACTCATTAAAACTTTGGAAAAACATACATCTTCTTACTGGAGCTTCTCCTTCATAGACAACATTACAACTTTGTAGAGCTGGATTCTATTTGGGAGTGCATAGAAAAATAGAGTTCAACAAATATATAGAAATCTAAGCAGCTATGGTTTACATAAAATAATATATTTCTTATCACCTAGAAAACATGTGAAGGTTAAGAGGAGTTAATACGAAATCATTTCAAATATCTCCCAAAATCTAACTTCTTTAATGCTAATATTTACTATTGATACAGAGGCTGAAACAAAGGCTAATACGGAGAGGTAAGGCTTAGGTGGAGTAGTTGGGATTATATTTCCAACACTCCCCCTTAATCATAACTATGAATTCCTTTCATTGATTTTGCAATCTTGAAATTTTATGGATCAAACCTAGGAAATCCCAATTTTCTGTTGGGATGCATTAACCATGAGCTCTGGTCTTTTTCTTACCAGTCCATCGTAGGTTCATGTGTGAAACTCTTATTTTCCTCACACCTCCCTTTGAGCTACACTATAGGTACTCAGGGATCCTAACTTCAGTTGGCTAGGCTGGCCTCATTCACAAACACATGATGCTACTACAATTAACCAGTTTACAGCTTCATTTACCTATCCTCCTTTGATTTTTTAATCTCCTCTTTCAGTTCCTCTTTCTTATTCATTTCCCTCATTCAAATAGTCACAAAAATACTATGGTTGTGAACCATTCCTTTCATTCATATGGTAGCCTTTTTATTTCATTGGTAGGATTCACCTTTCTCCAACTTTTTTCTAGAATCTTTTCTTTCTGCGTCAACAATCAAAAATGACGGCCTCAAATTGCAGCAATCTTCAAATCAAGCTACCTTTTCTCAAAAGTTACAGACTAACAACTTCTCATTTTTTCTCTCTTGCATCTCAAATGAGAGTTTTCTGAGCACTTCTTTTTGCATCTAGCTTATAATAGACAACAATTTTCAAAACAAACACAGCTCGAGTTACCTTGATTTTTGAGGATTTCTTTTGACCATCGATCTACTACCACCTTTGAGCTGGTATCCTTTATCTTCCAACAAGATATTTTGTCTTTAACCTGTGGCTACAGCCAAGTCTTCAGAATTTTCACCACTTTTTCTTTTCTCCTTTCTTATCACAGGCTTCTATCTCCTTTCTCTCTAACAGCTACGGTTGTACTATCGGATCTTCCTTGCAATGGAAAGTGTTGAATGAATTCAAACCTTTTGATCTAGTGACTTGTCATCTTCAACTGCTGCGATAGTTCTTTGGTGATTTCTTCAACCTTTTCCTTTGATCTTCATCACCAAGCTTTTGATTGGAATGGCAACTTAGTCTCCTTTAATTCCTTTTTCTACAACTCATCTCCTTATTTTGTAGACATTCAGCTTTCTCCTGGTGATCTCTTTCATAGGCTTCTCAAGCTACTTTGGTGCCTACTATTATGCATTGATCTCCTTCAAGGATCCTCACGTTCTCTCCTCCTCTAGAAGGGTTGTGGCTTCTACAAATCCATGGTCCTATTTTATATTTTGATGTTCTCGAAGGGTTGTGGCCCCTACTTTTTTACTTCACATGGCTAGAAGCTTCTCACCAACCTCTATGACTCCTTTTCAAACACTTTTCTAGATCTCCAAACTTCTTTAAGCCTTTCTTTAGATCCTCTTAAATGAACAACTTGTAATGAGAACACTTTCATTTCTTCATCTCCACACCCAGAGAATCTCCAATGCCCTGAAGACACTGGCCTTCATCAACATCACACATAGGAGGCACTTTTCTCCTTAAAACATCTATGATATCAACAGCTTCATTACTTCATGGTTCTGACTTACTAAGCTTTGCGACCTCCAGCAAACTTTCACTACAACCTTTCACTACCTTTGGCTGGACAATCCTTGTCATCTATGATTCCCCATTAGCTGCAACTAAATGTTTAGATCCGGTGCTTCCTTTGAATATGTGTTGCTGCAAACTTCCCTTTGGAAACTTTTGGCGACTCTCTTCTTAGTTGTGGTTGCAAAATCTATGCTCTATCTTTAGTTGGATCCTTATAACACATGCAGCTCCCTCCATCTTTGGCTTCTTCAATAATATTTTGCTCACATCTTCAGGATCTTCTACCATAAGCTCTGATACCACATGAAGGAAACAAAAGGGGTAGAAAACAGAAAACAAACACAAATACTGATATTTTATATAAATATCAAATGAAACACTTTTACAGACTATGAGAGCTTCAGCTCTTCCTAGCAAAACATCATTATAGACTCATTAAAACTTTAGACAGACATACATCTTCTTACTGGATCTTCTCCTTCATAGACAACATTGAAACTTTGCGGAGCTAGACTCCATTTGGGAGTGCATAGCAAAATAGAGTTCAACGAATATATAGAAATCTAAGCAGCTATGGTTTACATAAAATAATATATTTCTTATCACCTAGAAAACATGTGAAGGTTGAGAGGAGTTAATAGGAAAGCATTTCAAATATCTCCCAAAATCTAACTTCTTTAATGCTAATATTTACTGCTAATACGGAGGCTAAAACAAAGGCTGATACGGAGAGGTAAGGTTTAGGTGGAGTAGTTGGGATTATATTTCCAACACTCTCCCTTAATCTCAACTACCAATTCCTTTCATTGATTTTACAATCTTCAAATTTTATGGATCAAACCTAGGAAATCCCAATTTTCTGTTGGGATGCTTTAACCATGAGCTCTGGTCTTCTTCTTACCAGTCCATCGTAGGTTCATGTGTGAAACTCTTATTTTCCTCACACCTCCCTTTGAGCTACACTATAGGTGCTCAGGGATCCTAACTTATGTTGGCTAGGTAAGCCTCATTCACAAACACATAATGCTACTACAATCAACCAGTTTATAGCTTCATTTACCTATCCTCCTTTGATTTTTTAATCTCCTCTTTCAGTTCCTCTTTCTTATTGATTTCCCTCATTCAAACAGTGAAAAAAACACTATGGTCATGAACCATTCCTTTCATTCGTATGGTGGCCTTTTTATTTCATTGGTAGGATTCACCTTTCTCCAACTTTTTCTAGAATCTTTTCTTTTTGCGTCAACAATCAAAACTGACGGACTCAAATTGCAGCAATCTTCAAATCAAGCTACCTTTTCTCAAAAGTTACATTCTAACAACTTCTCATTTTTTTTCTCTTGCATCTCAAATGAGAGTTTTCTGAGCACTTCTTTTTGCATCTAGCTTATAAGAGACAACAATTTTCAAAAAAAATGTATAGCGAGTTACCTTGATTTTTGAGGATTTCTTTTGACCATCGATCTACCACCACCTTTGAGTTGGGGTGATCCCACAATAGTGGTTTACAATTTTTGGCCAAACTAGACACTGAAATAAGTTTTTTTAACTAAATCTTCACATTCAGGCACATATAGCGGCTAAACCATGAGGAATTTGAAGATGATCCAAACTAGAGTCTCATCACATTTTGTCTGTAGATTCTAAAAATATTTTTTTCAAAAATTTTGGAATCAAATTTCACTTCTTTTTCCATCTCCCACGAAAACTGGTTTTTTTCATTAAACAACATTTTAAAAAAGTGGCGCACACCGTATAACACATAAATTTTTTTCCATGAAAGATAAAATTATAATTCTTTCAAATTTAGATTTGTAACTCCGATATTTATTGCTTCCAATTGGTTAGATAGTTTTTTATTGAATATATTTTCTTTAATCAAGTTTCAAATTCAAACCAATTACAATTTAGACATAATGCGTAACTTTTGTTGTATATATCAAAATTCAATTATTTTTTTTGTTGGATCAAGGACTTCAATATCTGGTGCACTCATATTTTTCAAAAAAAATATTGATAATCTCCTATTTTTCCACATGTGCAGAATAGAAACCTTCATTTTCGATGAAAAACCTATGTTTAATAAAACTAAAAAAATAAATACATAATAAAATCAAAACATATTAAAATTATATTCATTGGATAGCTCATTCTAAGGACTACATGATTCCAGTTGGGTTCGTGAAGTCTCCTCCATTTTCATCCTCAAACCGAGCTTTGAAGGGAAAAAAATCTAGTTTTTTTTGTGTCAAGGAGCAGGGAGGTGGGAAAAGGGGGGTTTGCTAGAACCAGGGGGTCCTAGCGAACCCCCTTCAATATGCATTTTTCTTTTACTTTTTGGGCGGGAAATGTGGACCCAATAATTAATGGGTTCGCTTGAACCTTAGTTTAGTCGAACCCCTTTTTGGATCGATCGAACTTGTAGGTTCATTCGAACCCCTAAAACCAATTTTTTTGCCATGGGGTCATTTTTTCTCAGTTTTCTTTCCTCCATCAAATTGTAAACCACTATTGTGGCTTCATCCGTTGGTATCCTTTATCTTCCAACAAAACCTTTTGTCTTTGACCTGTGGCTACAGCCAAGTCTTCATATTTTTCACCACTTTTTCTTCTCTCCTAAATCTTATCACAAGCTTCTATCTCCTTTCTCTCTAACAGCTACGGTTGTACTATTGGATCTTCCTTGCAATGGAAAGTGTTGAATGAATTCAAACCTTTTGATCTAGTGACTTGTTGTCTTCAACTACTGTGATAGTTCTTTGGTGATTTCTTCAACCTTTTCCTTTGATCTTCATCACCAAGCTTCTGCTTGGAATGGCAACTTAGTCCCCTTTAATTCATTTTTCTACAAATCATCTCCTTATTTTTTAGACATTCAGCTTTCTCCTGGTGATCTCTTTCACAGGCTTCTCAAGCTACTTTGGTGCTTACTATTATGTGTTGATCTCCTTCAAGGATCTTCACATTCTCTCCTCCTATAGAAGGGTTGTGGCTTCTACAAATCTGTGGTCATATTTTTTATTCTGATGTTCTCGGAGGCCTGTGGCCCCTACTTTTTTACTTCACATGACTGGAAGCTTCTCACCAAGCTCTATGACTCCTTTTCAAACACTTTTCTAGATCTACAAACTTCTTTAAGTCTTTCTTCAGCTCCTCTTAAATGAATAACTTGTAATGAGCATACTTTTGTTTCATCTCCACACCCAGAGAATCTCCAATGCCCTAAAGACACAGGCCTTCATCAACATAATAGATAGGAGGCACTTTTCTCCTTAAAAATTCTATGATATCAATAACTTCATTACTTCACGGTTCCAACTTACTAAGCTCTGTGACCTCCAACAACCTTTCACTACAACCTTTCACTACCTTTGGCTAAACAATCGTCAAGTCATCTATGATGCCCCATTAGCTGCAATTGAATGTTTAGATCTAGTGCTTCCTTTGAATATGTGTTGCTGCAAACTTCCATTTGGAAACTTCTAGTGACTCTCTTCTAGGTTGTGGTTGCAAAAGTTGCACTTTGTCTTTAGTTGGATCCTTCTGACACATGCAGCTCCCTCCATCTTTGGCTTCTTTGACAATATTCTACTCACATCTTCAAGATCTTCTACTATAAGCTCTGATACCACATGAAGGAAACAAAAGAGGTAGAAAACATAAAACAAACACAAATATTGATATTTCATATTTATTAAATGAAACACTTTTACAAACTATGAGAGTTTTGGCTCTTCCCAGCAAAACAACGTTACAGACTCATTAGAACTTTGGACAAACATACATCATCTTACTAGAGCTTCTCCTTCATAGACAACATTACAACTCTGTGGAGCTGGACTCCATTTGTGAGTGCATAGAAAAATTGAGTTCAATGAATATATAGAAATCTAAGCAGCTATGGTTTACATAAAACAATATATTTCTTATCACCGAGAAAACATGTGAAGTTTGAGAGGAGTTAATAGGAAATCATTTCAAATATCTCCCAAAATCTAACTTCTTTAATGCTAAGATTTACTACTGATACAAAGGCTAAAACGAAGGTTGATACGAAGAGGTTAGGTTTAAGTGGAGTAGTTGGGATTGTATTTACAACATGAATTTGATGGACTTAGATAACCTTTTCAGCATGAATTTTTTTTATAACTGGCTAAATATTGTTGGGGAAAATAAATTGGGTATTCACATTTCATTCTATAGAATGATATAAAGGGGATTTTTTTTATCTTTTTAAAAAATAGCAACATGCAATTTAAAGGGTTCTCAAAAAAGATTTTTGGAATATAGGTAAGTTTCTAAGTTTCTATTTAGAGTTGTTGTTTGGTCAACTGAAGCGACCCAAAATGAAATTATGTTATGTTTTATGTCAAGGTGGGTTAATCTTAAGAGTGTCCCACCACATATATGGTTACTTTTTCCTCAAATATTTAAACCAATTGGGAAAATTTTACAAATTAAAAACGCTAGGACCGCCTTACCACATTTGGATGCTAGAATGCTTTTCTCTTTTAATACCAGGGTCCATATGCCAAATGCCATAGAATTTGAAATGGATGGGAATCTGCATAAATGTGACTTAGAAGCTCTAGGGTGCCTGAACTCTTGGTTTTTATGTAAATATGATGGTCAGTCACCAAAAAGGAGACTGCCCAAGATTGGTAAATAAAAATAGTAATAGCATGCCCTCTAGGGATGCTTTCAATAGTCAGAATGCACAAAAATCCTTAGAGGAGGATTATGCAATCTCTAAACCAGTTGGAAATAATGGAACTCTAAGTCCCTCATTTGAGGGAATTTATGACACTGTGATGTCAGATCATCTAGGTATGTCACTTATACACATCAACCCAAAAACATATATTGGTTTATTTGTTTTGATTTTTTTTTTGTGGTGTGTGTGTGTTCATTTACAAGCACTCATCACTTGATAATACCATTTACAAGCCTGCCTAGTATTCCAATATGGTATTTTTTTTTAATAGCATCAAGTTCAAAAGAAAAGTCAATGTGGAGTTTATATTGCAAGGAAAATTAAAAATATATTTAAAACCTTTCGTCTTTGCTAGGCGACCAAATAGGGTGATTCACCTCTTGGCATGGAAGTTAGCCAGTTCCTAACATTTGATTTTGGGTAGAAAGAGACGGGGAAAATAATGACCTTTGGCTTGTGTGGGATAATGAAGAAATAAGGAGTTTAGGCACCAAAACTAGGAAAAATAGACAACAATTTTTAATAACAAAAAAATAAGCATTGACCTAGCTATGGTTGGAAATTTCTCCAAAATTAGATGACCTTGAAGTGGCATGACAAATTGAAGAATTTGGAAACATTGAACGGTGTCAAAATCATTGCAAAGAATAGGGGAAAGAAAATTGAATGTTGTATATTTTGTTTGAACAATGTTAATCTATTGAAATTGGACAAGAATAAATAATAAAACATAGTTGAATTATTTTTGTGATTTCTCAATTAAAGTCTAGTTGGAACTTTTGGTTTATTTGATTAAATTCTTACAATTTTTCTTAGTCTGGTAAGACTCAAAATATTGATCTGCTTCAATTGGTATCAGAGCAGTTTCAACTATGTTGAGAAGAAGATCTAGAAATTTCCTAAAGAAGTCAATATGGCTTATAAAGGATGGGGTCAGAGAGGAAGAGGACCCAGAGGTGGAGAGCCCACTATGGTAGAGGTAATTAGAGGTCTCATAGCACGAATGGAGGCAATGGAAATGGCACAGAGAATAGGAGTCCACATAGTGGACATAAGTGACAATGAGGAAGAGCAAACTACTGAAGGAGGAGAGGAAGTGAACCTAGCCAAGTCTAGAACCAAGAGAAGAATGATTCATTAAAGCCATCACAAAAATAAACTCCAAGCCACAATTAGATCCTCTAAATTTCAAAGGTAGTTTAAATACAGAGGAGTTGCTAGATTGGATTGTTGAAATGGACAAATATTTTTAATATAAAAATTCTAAAGAAGATTTGAAGGTGAAATATGCTTGCACTAAGTTCAAGGGGCATGCATCCCTATGGTGGGATCACCTGTAAATAGATAGGCAGCAAAAGGGAAAAAATGAAATAATATCATGGGATCGAGTGGTGATGAAAATAAAATCCAATTTTCTACCAACAAATTATCAAATCAATTTATTTAGAAAACTCCAAAATTTGAAGCAAAAGGAAGGTAGTACACTATAGATTTTTACTGGTTAAGCATAAGATCAAATTATGTAGACGATGATATAGAGCAAGTTTCAAGATATTTAAATGGTTTGCGCATATCCATCCAAGATGAAAAATTTTTGATTAATATGCATAGTGTGGAGGAGGCATATCAATATGCCTTGAAGGTGGAAGAAAAACTCAATAGGAAGCAACAAAATAATTCTTAGGGTAGAAGCAGATTTTCACATGGAAGAGGACCGTCGAATAGCAGTAGAGGCTACCAAAACAAACAAGAGGAAGCAAGCACATCAAGTGCAAGCATGTAAGAAGGCAAGGGAAGATGAGATTTCCCTAGGGAAAGAGGAGACTACTCTCGTGCAAGAGGGTCGTTTGGAAGAGTTAGAGGAAGAGGTTTCAACTTCACATGTTTCCAATGTGGGGAAATGGACCATTGGGCATTTGAATGTCCACAAATCCAACATGATGTAGGAAATGGAAAAGAGTCAAGAGTGCATGTTGCACAAGCTGAAAATGACAAGGAGACTCCAACAAAGCATGGAGAAGACCTCGAAGATGGAGAATCATTGATGTGAAGAATTTTGTTGAATCCTGAAAAAGAGAAATCGGAACCAATTCAAAGGGGAAATTTGTTTTGAACAAGGTGTAAGGTAAGTGGAAAATATTGCACAAAGTCATTGTGAACAATGGTAGCACTGATAACATAGTATCAAAATAAATGGTGAATAAGATTAAATTAAAGAGAATCAAACATCCTAGCCCATACAAAGTTTCATGGTTTCAAAAGGAGCATCACTTGGTGAATGAACGATGTTTGGTTAATTTCCAGATTGGAAACTACAAGGATGAAGTCATGTGTGACATAATGTCAATGGACGCATATCATATTCTCTTGGGTAAACTATGGAAATTTGATAGGAAAGTTATTCATGATGGCCATTCGAATACATATGCAATCAAGAAAGATGGAGAAGAATACATGGATGCTGGCAAGAAGTTGAGTCCACTTTTTGGCCAAAAAGTGGAAGTGTTTTCCCTGATTTTCAGAATTTGACACATTTGACCTTAAAATTTGAAGCACTTAAAGATGGAATCTTGAAAAAAAATCACTAAGATTCATAAAATGTAGTACATAGGGTCTAGTTTCCAAATATGTGATTTATTTCAACACCCAGATGCTACAAATTCATTTTCAATAGGCGTTTCTAAAAACCACTGTTAAAAAGTCACTTTTTTTACCATACCATGCACATGTACATCATCCATATCTTGACCTAAATAACCGTATTTTTCTAAATGCTTTTGAGAAAAGATTTGTAACTCACTAAAGCACGTTTTTGATATTTTTTTGTAATTTTTTATTGAATATTTTTTTGTTAAATTTTTATTAGCCATATTTGTCATTTTTGAAAAATCGTCATGTACGTCATGCATAAGATGACCTAAACTTATCATTTTTTTATTTTTTAAAATTGAAAAGAATTGTCTAAAGTACATTTTCATCCAGTTCATTTTACAAAAACAGAATTTTAATAAAAAGTTATTAAAATACTAAAAACCTTGATATTTCAAGTTTATGGACCAGTTTCATTAGAAATTAATTGAAAAATAAAAAAATAATCCAATTGTAAAAAAAATTACATATTTGGAATCTACACTGTCTCATCTCTAATGGGTTTTAATTTCGTTGAAAAATAGAATTGCAAAAAAATTGTCAGCCATATGTCCAAAGTCTTTTTTTGTGGCATTGTCAGAACCTTCAACTTGCAGGTCAAACCGGGTTGAAGGCCTAGGTTTGGATCCCCAATGCTTTTCCCAAACCAAAATACAAGCCAAAACCTGACCACAAACCAAGTACAAGTTCAAATTTTTAGAAACGGGATCCAATTTTCTAAATCGGGATCCCATTTTGTAATATTAAATGTTTGGACCGTTGACATAGAAACAGGATCTCTTTTTATTAAACAAGATCATGTTTATGTTTTTACCATTTTTTAAATTTACTAGCAAAATTTGATTGTAAATTTTGCAACTTCACATGTACGGCCAACTGCGAAAAATTGAGCTAGTTTCTATCAAATTTTGTCTTTATAGGTCTTCAACTTACAATTTGGATTGATTTTTTCAACGGAGGCATCATGTAAATAATTTTTTAAGTGGAACTATGTTAGTTTTCTACTCGTTTGGAGGAACAAAAGAGGAATACTTTTGTCTTTACAAGTCTTCAACTTGCAATTTGGATTGATTTTTTGAAAGGAGGCATCATGTTTAAATAGTTTTTTCAGTGGAATTGTGTTAGTTTTCTACTCATTTGGAGGAACAAAAGAGGAATACTTTTGTCTTTATAGGTCTTCAACTTACAATTTGTATTGAATTTTTGGGAGACTTTCACTATTGACATTCATTTGTGCTTGAGAATTTTATAAGCATGGGTTCACAAGCTCGTAATAAGAGGAAAGATAGGAAGGTATTGACTCCTGAAGAAATTGAAGCAATGAAAGATAAAGAAGAAAAAAGGCAAAGAGATAGGAGAATGAGGATTCGATCAATGAATAATGTTGAAGCATCCAATTCCACAACTATTGAAGACAAAAACATTGAGGAGACCATGGTTGTAGACGATGCTAATTTGCAAGAAGTTAATTTGGAAAATAATATGATTATACAAACAAGTCCTAGTATGTCTTCAAATCCCTCTTTCAATGCTATGGAGAATGTTTCAAAAAGCACAAATCTAGGTACGTCTTCAAATCCACATTTTAGTGAAATAGAAAAAAAAATTGTAGAAGTTTTACAAGATGTTGGACTTAACAATGTTGACATTGATAATATTCAAAGAGGAGAAAATTTTATACAATTTTTTGAAAATAAATTAGAAAATGAAAATTAAAATCAATTAAATGTTGTTGAAAATGAAAATGAGAATGATCCTTTCGTTGAAAATGAAAAAGAAAACTATTTTGTTGATCAAAATGAAAATGAAAACCATTTTGTTGATGAAAATGAAGATGAAATAAAAATAAAAAATGAAAATGGAAATGAAAATCCAAAATGTGATGTTGAAAATGATTTTTTTTTTTTTAAATTGAAAGTGATGTTTTGGATAATCTTCCTAGTAAGATTTCTTGGAGACAAATAAGATCACATGCCAAAAGATTATACAAAAAAAAAAATTATCATAAAAAGCTTTCATTTCAATGTCAACTAATGATGTAATCAATGAGAATGCAAAAAACAAAAAAGTAATGAAAAAATTAGGCTTTTTTGTTAAACCAAGAAGAAAAGATCAATCATTAAAACATGCTATGTCTACTATTGCTAGTGTCATTCAATCTATTGGAAAAAATAGTTGATCTACAGATAGAAATGTAGCAATAAGAGCTATAACAAATGCTATAGTTAATAAAGAAACTTTGAATAAAAGAATGGTAAGAAATATTAGTGAAGTTCTACAAATACATCCTAAAACATTGCTAAGAGCGGAAAAAATAAGAGAAAGTATAGAAAATTATCCAATTAACCAATGTTGGAGTTTTAGTGGTTGAATCCAAAGGTCTAAAATGAAATCAAATGTTCAAATCAAATCTTTGATTGAAAAATATTGCCATGATAATACTAGGGTACCATCTAATGCTAGAGATGTTTTAAAACTAAGAGTGGGGTCCAAAGTTTGTGATCCTCGTCCAAAACACCTATTAGATAAAAAACAAACTAAATTTTATAGAAACTTTTGTGGTGATTTAGTGTTACCTGGTAATATTAAAATAAGTCAAAGATCTTTTGAAAAATGTAAACCCTGGTATGTAAAAATTAATAAGAAATGAATATCTTGTTATTGTAAAATGCATGTTCAATTTCGTTATTTTTATGATGTTTTTCGATATATACATTTACTTTGCATACTAACATGATTATGCAGGAATGTAGTATTAATATACCACCTGAAACAATAAGAGATTTTATTTCAAGTTTGTTTTGTGAAAGATCTAATGGTAAATTTTTTTATTTAAGTTCTTGTATTTTTGGACAATGCACTAGTTGTGGAAATATTTCATTCTTAAGAGTTTGTATGCATGAAAGTGTTGATAATGATTTTGGACAACAATTAGTAGATGTTAAAAGATTTAAGAATGTTGACTATTCTTTAAAAGATGGAAAATTAGGAAAGCATTGTGATTTAGTTACAGAAAAAGTTAGTGTACACGTATTCATAATTAAATTTAAGAATAAGATTGTACCAAAATATTTCATGCATTCTCAACATGCTTGATGGCTTGATGTCCAATTTCATGTAGAAACACGTTTCCCATTGGTACTATACTATCAGTGGTTGATTTTGCAAAAAATTATACTCTAGCTCTGCAAGAGGAAATTCAATCACAGTATTATAATTCAATGCAAGTAGCTATGTTTGTCCATTTTGTTTATAGACATGTAGATGATAGCATAGAGGATGATAGAAAATTTTTGAGGGAGATTCATTTCTATTTCAGTGACAACCGGTTACACTTGAGTCAGAGTTTGTTCAATATTGTTTCAATATATTCTATATAAATTTAAGAGAAAAAGGAATCCAGATGACAGAACACCTCATATGGTCAGAATTGTACGGGGCAGTTCAAGAATGCTTGAATGTTCTATTGGTTAAGTAGGGCTCACAAGAAACTTAATGTCCAACATATGTAGAGTTTTTTTGAAGCTGGACATGGTAAAGGAGAACATGATGGAGCTAGGGCGTGTGTTAAAAGAATTATTGCTAGAGAACAATTGAAATTTGAGGATGCAATAAAATTTAAAGATACACGTAGGATTGTGGATTGGTGCAATACAAGATTATCTAAATCTAGTTCCAGTGAGTGTACTCTACAATTCTTCGATTCTTTTGGTTGGTTGAAGAAGAAAACATTCTACCTAGACTTGATTGTGAGACAATCAGTGGAACTACTAAATGGTATTTATTTATGAGTTTGAATGCAAGCACATGGACTATCTAGACAAGGGATCTTGCATTCTTTTTGTCAGTTTTGTATCTCAGGAGATTGGGAAGCATGTGAAAATACATAATAGGTTGAACAATGGAAGAAAAGATTGTTGACACCTGCACAAGCACATGATCAATATGAAACAACAATCAAAGACAATGATCAAGTGTTTGCATCTGAAGACTATGACCGTTTTTCACACCTTGTACAAGAAGGTAATTTAATTCTATTTATATCATTTTATTTCACTTTATTAAGTTATTTTGTAATACTAAATTATTTATTTATATACATATAAATGGATGTATGTAGATTGGTCAAATTATATGGACACGCGCAAGTTATTAAATCAAATTTTATCTACAGGACATGTGTATGGTGTTGTTGCACTTGAGGGAAATGAAGAGGAAATTGAATATTGGTTGGCTTGTTGTGTGGAGACAAAACATAATTTAATAGCACCTCGAGAAGATGATGATGGCTATCATTATCCAATGGGTACGGTGATCCCCTTAATCAAATTTTGATAACAAGTTTTTGATCCCCTTAAGAAAAAATTTAGAACTCCTTTGATCCCCTTCAGAAAATTTTGATAACTTCTTTGACGATGGTCATCATGTTTTCCAATAGGATCGATGGTGGTTGTTGGCACTTGGCTACGAAAATACCTGATAAGGAAGAATGGTCTACCTGCATTTGAAGATTATGAAACACATAAAAATATTATACACTACTCACATTTGGTGGTGGCATCAAATATAAAACTAGATTAGTATCGTGGAAGACCTACAAATAAAGAGCTATGAAAATTTTCTATGGAAGAGCATGAGACAATCATAGATGCGTTGCAAAAAAAAGAGGATGCAGATGGTACAATGGAATAAGTAAATACAGGTAAATATAGTTTATTTTATATTTTCCTTTTAAATAGATTAAATACATGTTTTGATATTTCTCAAATGTGTTATTAGTTGAAATTGATCAATTTAAATTGTCCTTTTATAGATCCTTAATTCATCATCACAAAAAGGAGAGTCCATGCAGATTCTACCTAGACTACATGGAATACTTGGTAAAAATAGGTAATTATTAGTTAAATTATGTTTAAATGCATGTTTTGATTATATATTGATATTGCTTGTACATTAATAGTTAAAATTAATTTATTATCCTTTTTTTATACTTAAGCCATCATCACATTGATCTTATACTTTGAAACAAAAAGGAGAGGATGCAGATTCAACCTACACACATGTGTGGGGTGGGTGCAAAAACATGGGGACCAAATTGTGGCCAAAATTTTAAAAAACTTCTGATAGGCTATAATGCAAGTGCATTATAACGTGCTCTAGTTATAACACGAGCGTATTATAATATGCTCACATTATAATGCACTTGTGTTATGGCTTGGTGTGTCGACCCTAATTCTCGGCAACATCGATCATATTTCGTACTTGCATTATAACTCAAATGCAAGATAACACGCTCACATTATGAGTTATTAAAAAAAAACAAAAAAAGAAAATTGATTTCATTTTTATGTTAACTATTTTTTCTACTACCCATGGCCAAAAACCCTTCTCTTGTGTGCTTGCATTCTGGGAGGAGACAATCTTGCATTTTTTTCATCAATTTGTTGCTATTACATTGTCAGGATGTTGCCACATCAACAAAGAGGTCAAATAGGTAAGGATTGTTTGTTTTTTGTTGTGAATTTGTTGTGAATTTATTATTTTTAGGTTGTTTTTTATATTCATTTGTTGAATTTGTAGGAAATGATAATGATCCTAAAAACCCTCTTCAAAACCCTCCTAAAAATACTCAACAACTAGAGAAACAACAACATGAATAAAATTCTCAAGTTCAAAAACCACAACAAAAATCTCCTCCACCAATCCCTCAACATCCTCCTGGCACTTAGCAAAATTTAATGGGGGTAATTGAAAACAATAAAAAGAAAATTGAGGAGTTAATCATGAGGTTGAACGATCCAACAGGTTCAACCATTGAGAGAAGAACACTTGCAAATTCACTTAAAGAAATGTTAAAACATGTAGATGCAATCAACAAACAATTAAGTGGTTGGCAAGATAGGAGGCAAGCAGCTAGGAATTTTTACTGAGATAAATTATCATATAAAGATGTAAAAGATCAAAAAATTACAAAATTATATTTGTGCTCATTATTCACCAACCCACACACAAATCAAAATATTGACCTCAATGCAAAGAGGTTTCCTATCCATTGGTGCCACCGCCAAGGGATTAGGAACCTTTTTTGGGATAGGTGGTACATGGTTTTTGATTACCCACCATGCAAAAATTGTGAAGTCCCACAATATTTCCTGAGGAAACTATATTGTGAGTTCAACCTAAACAAAATCTCGAATTATTTTGATATGAGGGACTTCTAGGGGAGAGGTGGGGGGTTGACTCAAGATAGACCCGGTGCATGGAAGGATCCTAGGCGACAAGCAATATGAGCTCTCGCTAGGTCGAATCATGAGCACATTGTTATCCCTTCCATCATGAAGGAGAGTGTCAAGGTAGACACTTTGCAAGCTATCACCTCTTTGATCCAAAGTGTCATCCAACATGCCAGTCCTATATTATAGCACCATCCAACAGAGTCTTCAAGTGGTAGGCTTCCATCCCATTTGTTTCAGGCTTGTGGGGCGACTTGTTCATATGACCCCATTGACACTTAGGAGGTTGCTACACAGGATAAATCTACAGCTATGGAGATGGTGAGGGAGTTGACATTTTGAATGAGGCTTATGGCATCAATACTCAGGTAAATGTTAGCATGTTCATTGAATTTAATTTATATTAAATTTCAATTTTGAAATGCAAGATTAACTAATTTGGTTTTATGATTTTAATAAAATTTCAGGATCACAATGTTGATACTGGATACATCGGCCCTACACCTACTTATTACTCCATTGCATCTACTATTGAGGTATGTAACTAGTAAACAATTACAAATTTATTACATGTTAATAGCAATGTTATATGAATGGTATTCTAATATCTGATTTTGGATGTTGAATAGGACAATATTGGAGGTTTCATGGGAATATAGGTCCCAGTGCTAGTGGAGTTAGACAAACCTTCATGAAGGTAATTTAGAATAAAGAGTTTAACTAATGAATTGTACTTGTGTTGCCAAAAAATGTATACCTTTGAAGAAAAGGACAATTTTATGCCTAATTTGATCCTATTTTTGGCATCTTAGCCCTTAAATAACCCCTTCCCAAGCCTTATTTCAAATTTTTCTAAAGAGTTGTAACAAACTCTCACACTTTCCTAGGCTTGTCATCAACAAATTAACCCTTTTCTTATATTAAAATGACCCCTTAATGAACTTATAGGTCCTACTTAAGTGTGTTTCAGAAGACAAACCCGCTAAACAACATTAATCACATTTTAATTTTCTACATCCACTTAAAATTTCTTAAGTGGACTAAGTCGACACCTTTGGTGAATTAGTCCCATGTGGCTTAAAAATCAAATTTAACTCAAAATTTTGGTGGGATATTGTCTCCTAAACCCTAAGGTCAGCCTATGATGAGGTATTTTTGGGAAATTAGGGCACAACATGTATAAATAAAGGGTTTTCCCCTCATTTTCACCCTAATTCTCTTCATTCACATATATCATTCATTATTCAACCTCTCATTCACCACTCTTCTCAAGCAAGCTAGGGTTTCTACATTCTAAGTCATCAAGACATCTTTTCTAAAGCATTCAAGGGTTGAATCTTCATCCCTTGCTGCAACTCAAGATCATTCATCATGGAAAGGTACTAACTCCATTATTTCATGCTTCATTACATCATTTCTCTATTTTGGTTTAATTACTTAAAAGGGGTTTGACCAAGGAAAACCCCCATGCCCTAACATTCAACAAGTCCCCCCCCCCTTAATGTGATTTGCAGGTCTTGTGTGTAGATTTGGCAAAGAACAAAGGTGGAAAAGTCTTCAACAATTTTTCAAAGCCCTTCAAGGTGGTCAAAACCCTAAAAGAGGCTTGGAGAGCACTTGCAGACCAAATTCTTCAGTTTCAGATCCGAAAACTTGTCAAGAGCATAAGAGCGGACTTGGAGCTATAGATTACACCTTCAGATTTCTCAAAACCTAAAAGTGGACTAAGTATCCATAAATAGTGAATTAGTCCCACTACCAAGACTGAAAAGGGTTTTTTGTAGATTTGAATACACTTTTCTCTAAAACTTGTTCCTGTAGATTTTCCCAGATCTTGGACTAAGTCACCCAAATTGGCACAAGTGTCCCAATCAGCTTCTACAACAATTTTTTTAGGATTCCAGACCTTCATGCCATCCATTTTTATCCTCCAGGTGCACACTTCCAGTTTTACAATTTTTTATTTTGTTTCATTTAGTTTAATGTTTGCATATCATTATGTGTTTTCAAACATAGTTGCATTTTCTAGGTTTTACATTAATAGTTCGTTTCTTTCATCAGTCCTTTGCATTTAGAACACCCCATTTAGACACATAAACACATAATCTTGAATGAACCCTCCATGTTTTGGGTGTGAAAGAAGATCTCTCTCATTTTAGGTGCAAAAACTTATAAGTGTAAGAGAGTATCCTTTCCCCTAAAAGTTTGTGGTTCATTTTGGTGAACCCACTTTTCAAATACCTTCTTGTCTAATTTGGAGTCCTTCTTCATCCTAGAATAAAGCTTGCATTGCATTTTGCATTAGTTAACTTGCATTTTAGGGTTTTAATTTTTGGATTAGTGAAAAGCTCGTGTAGATTACATTTTTGCATTGTATTTCATTCAAAATCATCAAAATTATACATTTTCATCTTAGGTATGCATCATACAACACATAAACCATCAAAATCAATTAAAACAGTCTGAAAATTTTGAAAAAAATCACTCGCTGGACTAATTCGCCACCCTGGGCGACTTAGTCCCTTTATGCCACTGAAACAGCCTTTTATAGAGTTGGAAACCCTATTTTTTAGCTTTTTTTTCTGCCATTAACTATCTGTATCAATTGGATGAGTTTCTATTACATGCATTTCATTAGATCTAGCTCAAATTAGCTCATTTCATGCATTGCTTAGTTTTAATTTTACATCTACTACATTTCATTTTCAGATTGTTGCATAGTGTAATCAGAAAATTACCTTGTTTCACATCTAAAAATTGCATTTCAACATTTCACTTTAAGTCATTGCATTGTAATTTCTTTACTTTTTCATGATAGCATGTTTAATTTTAAGAGATGTGGTTTTGATTTGGTTCAAAATGGATTGCATAAGTACAAAATCCCCTCTTATGAGTTCACTTTTGATTACACTAATGAAACCATTGACACAATTCTTAACATTACATTACCCCTTGATGAGGATATTAGTGTTGACAATCATAAAAATCATACTTATGCTTCTCCCTATACCTCTCCTATTAGTGACGAAGGTATTTTGGTGAAAGAAGAAAAAAGCATTGAGGATCTTGATTGTCCCTCTCCTCATCCCCCTTTGAAAGACATTAAACAACAAGAAGAGGCGATCATCAAAACATTTCTTGACATCACCTTACCTAGTCTCCCTAACCATAACAATCAAAATTGTCCTTCTAATATCCCTCC
Source organism: Sequoiadendron giganteum (assembly GCA_007115665.2). Classification (NCBI taxonomy): domain Eukaryota; kingdom Viridiplantae; phylum Streptophyta; class Pinopsida; order Cupressales; family Cupressaceae; genus Sequoiadendron; species Sequoiadendron giganteum. Next base: position 770,941,237 of record CM021101.1, read on the forward strand.
TCGATGCAAAGAGGATAGGTTGGTGTTAGAAGATATACCTATTAAAAGTCATGAGACTCTTGACCCTCCCTTCCCTAATGCTCCTAACATTTGGGATAATCTATTTAACAATCATAGTGGTCCCTCTCTTGATGCCTCCCCTATTCGTGATGAAGCTAGTGGTGACCAGATTACAAGCTCTCCTACTAGGGTAGATAGTATGGAACAAGCGAATAAGACCTTAGAACAACAAGACAATAAAATAGAACCCTCTCCTAATCATCCCACTATTGACAATCCCATCATTAATCATTCCCCTACTTATGATCAAGTCATTTTAGAAGAACCAACCCTCGAATGTCAAGTACATGTGGTTTGTAGTTATCCTAAAAACTCTCCTCCTAGGGCGGATATCATGATGCAAGACAAGGACAACATTGACAATAATAATATTATGCCCTTATAAGAAGATGCAGAGCCCATGTTAGACTCTCCTTCCCTAGAGTATGTTAATATTATTTAACCTCAACTCCTACTTTACTCACCCTCACACAAATAACACACTCAAAACAAACCTGAATTTATCCTCTACCCACCTAAGGACAATGTGTCATAGCAACTAAGTCATAATTTTGTTGCTCATACACATTATGCTAGAAAAAACCCATGATCACAACAACCAACCTCAACATCCTTACCTTTATCCACTCCCATATTACATGTTGCCCCTCGATTAAATTCACTCATTGGGGAGTATGATCTTTTCGACCAACTTAAGAATATTCCTACTAAGATCTCATTATGGAATCTTATTTAGGCCTCCCCTCACTATCACAACATGATGTAGAATGCCTTACAAAAAATTCCTATCCCTTATAATGCACAAACAAATGACATAATACCTATGGTTCAAGGCTTGAATGCTAACATTGTTTTCCACCAAAGTGAGATCCCTCCTTTGGAAGTGCAAAAACAAGCTGAAGCTTTTGTAATCATATCTCAATACCAAAGAATAGGGATAAAGTGAAACCTTGTTGACAATGGCTCTGCTGTTAATTTGTGTAGTGTAAATATTTTGGATAGGCTACATGTGGATAAATCAAGCATTCAACCTCTTTATCTATCAGCGGATTTGATAGTGTAGGATAGAATATACTTGGTGTGATCACTTTGCCTCTTACACTTGGATTGGCCACATTAGACACATTGATCCATGTTATGCCACATGATGTTTTGTATAATCTTATTTTAGGCAGGCCATGGATTCATGCAATGAATGGGGTGCCTTCCACTCCTCATCATAAGATGAAGTACATCTACAACAACAAATTGTATGCACTTGATGTCGATCTCGATCCTTACAGTGTCTTACAACTTGAGAAAAACAAATCCAAACCCTTCAACACCCACCAAACAAGTGGAACCCGTATAACAAACACCCTTAGCCAATGATTGGGGTTCCTTAAACTTCACACCTCCTTTACTAGGAGAATCCAAGATCATACACAAAGACTCTAAAAATGAACTACAATCTTGTCACCACAAGACTAGACCGATCCTTCAAAATCATCCACCTCCACTACTTTAGACAAATAAGCCAACACCAAACAAACACCCAATCCAAAAGCACTGAAAAATATTTATGGAAAAGGTTATGATCTCATTAAACAAATTGGTTATAGTGGAAAAGGATGTGGTACTAACGAACAAGGTATTTGCACCCCTATCGAGCCTAACACGCAAACAACAAATCATGGTCTTGGTTATTGTGCTTTCATTGAAATCATCAAGCCTTCATCCAACATCAACACTATTCCAAAACATTCTTCTAAACCACCTTCACCACTAGTGCATCCTGAACTGATGGACACTATTGGTCTAAAAAGTGATCCATTGCAACAATCACAACAAACAAACAAACCTTCACTTAATTCCAATGTCATCTCACAAAACACTAATGATTTAGATTTTACACACTCCTCTAATGGAGCGTAAAAAATCTCGCAATCTATAGCACCTTGTGTAATTATGACATCCTATACTAAGAAAGACACTTCTTTGTCACCAAATAGCAGACCACCTTCTATCTTTGATCAAGCAAGTATCTTGTTAGACTCCTCCAAGATCACTTGATCTCCCTCCCTCCACGTACTCGAAAGAAATTCTATCACCAGAATTCCTTATGTGCATATCATAGAGTTCATGGTCATTCTACTAATGAATGTAAAGTTTTGAGTAGTAAAATACAACATCTTAAGGAGTTTGGTGCTCTCCCTTATGTGCGGTCACCTAATTCCTCTAATCAATACTAATTTTCACTCTACCTCGCATTTCATCGATCCTTTCGACTCACCTTCGTCCTGCACTAAGTGGAGGCAAAGGGTTAGGTAACCTTGTCCTCATATGTCACTCATCGTTGTCTCTTTTGGCTAGTCGTTAACCTTTCAAGAACATATAAGAGCAAGCTTGGGATGTGGATGACATGTCTTAAGTTGACTCGCATGTGACATACTAACCTTTTTCATGACATAGCTTATCGAAAACATATGAATTCGCATAGGTCTTTTTGAACAAGCTCTCATGTCTTCTTCTTCTACTTTAAAGCAATTGCTCATATTAATGGTGTTAGAAACCGCTTTAAAGTGGGGGCATACATCGACAGTCACATTTCACTATGCGATTTTCTTTTTCTTGCGATTCCCTCTCTTGGAAACATTAGGTACAATGTTGCTCAGGATGAGACATTACACTTGTGCTCTCTTACAAACAAGATGAGACCATTTTCACTTTTCCTCTCTTGGATACATTACACATGATGTTCCTTAAGATGATACCTTGCACGAACTAAGCAAAATCCCTTTGAACATTCCTTACACCATGTTTACATTCAAAAAACATTTTCTCTTGTGGTGCCTTATCAAAGCTATCAAGAGGTACAACTTTGGTATGGTTAAGTGGGAATCCCAACCAATGGCACAACTTTCCCCATAGCCACCTGCATGTGTGTGAGTACATACCAACCATAAGTGTATGTTTCTCACCTTTTGGGCCTTCTCACCCAACGGACAACCAAAAGTTTCATCGCCCTAGAGTATGTACACATCTTTTTAGACAAACAACCTAGATCTAATCCATAGCTAGCTGGACAAACGGTCGAAGCTTGATCCAAACTTTTTACTTTCCTTCTTCTCTTCCTTTTAGTTCTTGTCATCGCATGATCACGTATCTTGTTTTGTTGCAAATCATTCACCCTTGAATGTGATCTTTTGCACTTATGTCGATTTGACTTAGAATATTGAATCCTAGGGGCTTGACCACCTCCTTCATCTTTTTCATTCTTCACCATCCGCATTGGCACCATTTGGATACTTTAGTGTGAGTTTGAAGCAAGTTCATCCTCTCACTAAATTGGGGGCTAAATGTGTCGCCAAAAACTGTATACCTTTGAAGAAAAGGACAATTTTGTGCCTAATTTGATCCTATTTTGGCATCTTAGACCCTAAATAACCCCTTCCCAAGCCTTATTTCAAAGTTTTGTAAAGATTTGTAACAAACTCTCACACTTTCCTAGGCTTGTCATCAACAAATTAACCCTTTCTTATGTTAAAATGACCCCTTAATGCACTTATAGATCCTACTTAAATTTGTTTCAGAAGACAATCCTGCTAAATAATATTAATCATATTTTAATTCTCGAAATCCACTTAAAATTTCACAAGTGGACTAAGTTGCCACCTTGGGCGACTTAGTCCCATGTGGCTTAAAAATTAAATTTAACTCAAAATTCAAGCAGGATATTGTCTCCTAAACCCTAAGGTCAACCTATGATGAGGTATTTTGGGGAAATTAGGGCACAACATGTATAAATAAAGGGTTTTCCCCTCATTTTCACCCTAATTCTATTCATTCACATATATCATTCATTATTCAATCTCTCATTCACCACTCTTCTCAAGCAAGCTAGGGTTTCTGCATTCTAAGTCATCAAGACATCTTTTCTAAAGCATTCAAGGGTTGAATCTTCATCCACTGTTGCAACTCAAGATCATTCATCATGGTAAGGTACTAACTCCATTGTTTTATGCTTCATTACATCATTTCTCTATTTTGGTTTAATTACTCAAAAGGGGTTTGACCAAGGAAAACCCCCATGCCCTAACATTCAACAAGTTTTCCCCCTTAGTGTGATTTGCAGGTCTTGTGTGCAGATTTGGCAAAGAAAAAAGGTGGAAAAGTATTCAATAATTTTTCAAAGCCCTTCAAGGTGGTCAAAACCCTAAAAGAGGCTTGGAGAGCACTTGCAGACTAGATTCTTCAGTTTCGGATCTAGAAACTTGTCAGGAGAAGAAGAGAAGACCTGGAGCTACAGATTACACCTTTAGATTTATTGAAACCTGAAAGTGGACTAAGTTGCCATCAAAGTTGAATTAGTCCCACTACCAGGCCTGAAAAGGGTTTTCTATAGATTTTAATACCCTTTTGTCTTAAACCTGTTTCGGCAGATTTTCCTAGATATGGGACTAAATTGCCCAGATTGGCACAAGTGTCCTAGTCGGCTTCTACAACAATTTTTTCAAGATTCCAGACCTTCATGACATCCGTTTTCAGCCTCCAGGTGCACACTTCCATTTTTACAATTTTTTTGTTTTGTTTCATAAGATTTCTTAGGTCATTTAGTTTAATGTTTGCATATCATTATGTGTTTTCAAACATAGTTGCATTTTCTAGGTTTTACATTAATAGTTAGTTTCTTTCATTATTCCTTTGTATTTAGAATGCCCCATTTAGACACATTTCACACACACACATAAACACATAATCTTGAATGGACCCTCCAAGTTTTTGGTGTGAAATAAGATCTCTCTCCTTTTAGGTGCAAAACCCTAGAAGTGTAAGAGAGTATCCTTTCCCCTAAAAATTTGTGGTTAAGTACTTAATAGATTTGTGTAGCTTATATTCATATCTTTGATTGCATTGTATTTCACATCTTTCAAAATTAAAGCATTACTTTGCATTCCATAACTAATAACTAGATGTTAATAGATGACAAAATTTAAACTACAATATAGTTGTTTAGAAAGTCAACATAAGTAGTGATGCAATTACTTCACATAGCATACTTGTAATAACTAGGAGTAGTTTCCAATTGCATTTCCTTGTCATGGCATTCCATGAGACTAATTTTTATTGAGGCATATTTTCAAACAGTTCATTGCCTTGTCTATGCTATGGATGCTTGGAAGAAATATATGAAAGAATAATAGTAAGCATATGCATAGACAAGGAAATGAGTTGATTGAAAAAATGCCTCAAAAGAATGTGGTCTCATGGTGATTTCCATCACCATGAGAACCAATTTATTTGAGGCATTTTTTCAAATAGTTCCTGGTGTTTCCTTTTCTATGATACCACATATTCCATACATGTCTACCAAAGCATTTTATCAAATAGTTCACTTCCTTGTTGCTATGGCTAAAAGCCTAAAAAGAGGTGCTTTCCAACAAACTATGGGTTCGTGGAAAAAAATATATCAAAGAATAATAGTAAGCAATAGCATAGACAAGGCAATGAGTAGTTTGAAAAAATACCTCGAAGAAATTTGGTCTCATTGTGATGGAATGTCTTGTTCCATCACCATGAGACCACATTTCTTAGAGGCATTTTTTCAAACAACTCACCGCCTTTTCTATGCTCCCATATTTTCCATACATGTCTACCAAAGCATTTTATCAAACTACTTGAACTTCCTTGTTGCTATGGCTAAAATCCTAAAAAAGATGTTTTCCAACAAACTATGGATGCTTAGAAAGGTTATGTGCAAGATTGTCATGGAAAAAACAGGCCCTTAAGTGGCAATAAAATTCAGAAAATCAGAGTTAGGCAACTTGACATAAAAATTTGAATAAGTTATCTATATTATTTCAAAAATATGTAAGAATAGAATCTATATAAAATTGAATGTAGTTTCTAAAATAATAGGTTTATTTATTTTATTTTTAAATCTATTTGGTGAAAATTTGAAATTTCAATGTAGTAGTACTTAAATTTCAGGGAAAAAATAAGAAGTAGGTGTCTGGCTAACCACCCTAACCACAATAAAATGATAATATTTTTTTATAAGATTTTAGATATAAGTAGGGGACTCATGTCCTGATGTGATGCATATTTTTTTGTGATTTTTTTCTAAGTAAATAACTAATTATGAATTTTTTATTACAAATTTTAAAAAATATAAAAACTCGTATGTCTAACCACCTTAATTTGGTCAAAACTTCATGAAATTCAATTTTTTTTTTAATCCAATAGTATGTGAAGCATAAAATGTGACGCATGTTTCAGATTCAAAAAATGTGATACTATTTGAAAGCTATAGATGTTTTTCAATCAGCATATCAATCAAGACTTTAGTCGTAATTCAAATTGAAAATGAATAATAATTATTTATTAAATTCAAAGTAAAGCATAATTTATATTGGTGGAAAGTTGAGAATCTCCTTTAAAAACCCTTTTTGTTTCATCAATTTTGGGTAAAAAAAAGTCATCAGCCACATGGGCCATCATATCACATAGATATCGCCACTTTTTGGCCCATCATGATCCTGCACATACCCGAAAAAATCTATCAAAGAATAATAGTAAGCAATAGCATAGACAAGGCAGTGAGTAGTTTGAAAAAATGCCTCAAAGAAATGTGGTCTCATGGTGATGGAATTCCATTCCATCACCATGAGACCACATTTTCTTGAGGCATTTTTTCAAACAGGTCACCGCCTTTTCTATGCTACCACATTTTCCATACACGTTTACCAAAGCATTTAATAAATCTACTCACTTCCTTGTTCCTATGGCTAAAATTCTAAATTAGGTGTTTTCCAACAAACTATGGATGCTTGGAAAAAATCTATCAAAGCATAATAGTAAGCAATAACATAGAAACGATAGTGAGTAGTTTGAAAAAAATCCTCAAAGAAATGTGGTCTCATGGTGATGGAATGCCATTCCATCACCTTGAGACCACATTTCTATGAGACATTTTTCAAGCAGGTCACCACTTTTTCTATGCTACCACATTTTCCATACATTTCTACCAAATTATTTTATCAAACTACTTGAACTTCCTTGCTACTATGGCTAAAAGCCTAAAAAAGGTGATTTCCAACAAACTATGGATGCTTGGAAAAAATCCATAGATCAAAGCATAATAGTAAGCAATAGCATAGACAAGGCAGTGAGTAGTTTGAAAAAATGCCTCGAATAAATGTGGTCTCATGGTGATGGAATTCCATTCCATCACCATGAGACCACATTTATTTGAGCTCATTTTTCAAACATCTCACCGCCTTTTCTATGCTACCACATTTTGCATACATGTTTATCAAAGCATTTTATCAAACTACTCACTTCCTTGCTGCTATGGCTAAAAGCCTAAAATAGGTGCTTTCCAACAAACTATGGATTCTTGGAAAAAATCTATCAAAGCATAATAGTAAGCAATATCATAGTCAAGGTAGTGAGTAGTTTGAAAAAATGCCTTGAAGAAATGTGGTCTCATGGTGATGGAATTCCATGACATTTGTTTTTAATGGCATTCCATCACCATGAGACCCAATTTCTTTGAGGAATTTTTTCAAACATTTTGCTGCAATCTCTATGCTACCATATTTATCATACATGTCTACCAAAGCATTTTATCAAAAAATTCACCGCCTTGTTGCTATGGATAAAGCCTAAAAAAAGATGCTTTTGAACAAGCTATGGATAGGGAAAATAGTAAGCATGATAGTCAGAAATATATAGTTTAATAAGTATTCAAAATTTTGTTCATTATCTCATACATTATAAGCCATGGTGTGCATCAATATTCTAGTTTTCATGATTGAATAATTTGTTGTTTTATTTTCAAATGTTGGAAGTGAATACACCTCCAAATGTTCATAGGGAAATGGAGCTTGGTGTTTCATCTGCTATAGACTCCTTGATGCCCCTCACAAAGGTATGAGGTAGATTACTAAATTTTAATTTTGCATTCATTGTTATAGCTGTTAGTTAGTGAAAAATCAAACCATTATTGATTCATAAATTAATTTCTCTTTGGATGGTTTCTACATGGCTTCAGCACACCTCAGCATGGGCATTTGAATATTTCCCTTGAGGAGAGTGATCATCAGATAGTGGTAAGTGATTATTTTGTTAAATATATCATTTTTTATAATGTAATTTCTATATATTAATGTATTTACTTGTTATTGTAACAGATAAGGATTGACCAAGAACTAAACCATAGGAGGAGAACTAGGAGCACTCCTCGACATCAGAATAAATGAGTGACAGACCTATTGCCATCTAATCGACAAGAAAAGGGAAAGAGTTTATTTTGAGAGCATGGAGAGCAATAACTTTTGATTCCAGATCCCTTTGTTATATGCCTATATGGCATTTTTGTACATATTTTATATTGCATATATTAGACATTGTATGCCTATATGGCATTCTCGTAAGCCTATATGGATATTTTGTATATATTTTATACTTATATTGACATATATTGATGTATTCCTACATGGCTATTTGGTTAATACATATCTCTTTTACCAATGGTGTCCATATTGCATTATAAATCCACGGTTCAATAGATATGGGTTATGTGTATTCAAGTGTATACTTTATAAATTATGTGTATACTTTGTGACTTACGTGTATTCCAATGTATACTTTGTGACTTACGTGTTTTCTTGCTATACCTTTTATTCGTGTGTATACTTCAAGGCTTACGTGTATTTGAGTACTTGTGCTTCCCTTATTCACATGTATGCTTGGCTTATTCACATGTATAATTATTAATTGGTTAGCCCTAGCATTGATCATTGTTTTCCTTCATGGTTTGTCTTGAATATTTATTGATTTATGCTAAACAACTTTATTAGTTGATGCTAAACAACTTCAATATTTCTAGGAATACTAGTAGAGTTACAAATTACAAAATTGCACAAATTGAAAAAAAAAGATTAACTATAAATAAATGCACTGATTATTAACTTGATAATTGATTAAGAATGATTATAATATATATATATCAAGAGATGAGCCTTCTAGAATGGTAACTGTTGATTAGAAAATTGTCACGTATTGATTTTGTCGATTATTTAAATGCAAATTATTAATCATGAGATTGTTAATTATTATGTTAAATGATTATTTAAATTGAAGTGAAATGAAATTGAAATTGAAAGTGGAATTTAAATTGAAATTGAAATGCAATGGCAATGATTTGAAATGCATTTTTATTAAATTTGGGGTTTGTCATTGCTCATGAAAATCCGAGTGCAAGTGAATGCAAGAACAGGTGAACGTGAGTGAAGGCGAGAACATGGATCAGATAGAGTCATTTTAGCCATTAGCCGTTTATGAGGATGATGGAATCTCACACACCACTTAATATGTTTAATGTATTTTTGTGATGATTATTATGGGAAATTTAAAGTAAATTAATTTCGATTGCTTAAATTTATGTGGAAAAGAATATATTGTTTTAAATGGCAATTTGATTATTGATGTGATGAAATTGATTTTTATTCAAAAGAATTATTTCTTTGAGTAAATATTTTATTATTAGCTGAAAATAATAATGCTCTATTCTAAATTATTGGAATAATTTTTTTATTGTGAAAATGAGCAAAATGTAAAAATTGTGTTATTGATTTAATTGTTATTTTCTCATTTGATAAATGAGAGAGAAAATATATGTTTAAATGGTAATTAGAAATAAATGAATTTCGTTCATAATTGAAATTGAATAGAAAATAACAATACGTTCAAAGATGAAATTCAAAATTTGAATTGAAACAACAGTTATCAATTTGAATTCAACAACAGAAGAATGATAGGTAGATTCAATGGAAGCATATTTACAAGATTCATATAATATTAATATGATTTAGTTAACTATTTCCTTATATTCATACATTTTATCAACAGAAAATATATTACTGTTTAATTAAATTTAAAAGAAAGTTAAAACACCAAACTGAATTTCCATTTAGAAAGAGAACGATCTTGGATAGAAAATATTGAACAAATATTACAGAAATAGAGACAGTAGATTTCTTTATTAGAGAATTATGTTTCAGTATTTATTAAAGATTCACAAAAAAATCATAAAGTTCTAGATTTAGAAAAGTTTCCAAAAAATCAAAACTATCAAAGAAATAAAATTTTCAAAACAAAAAGAATAGAAAAGATAGTGAAATTATTACAGAATTAAACAGCTGAATGTTCTTGGTTTAAATAAAAAATTTAGAAAGGATAAGATAAAAATAACTTTTGTGCATTTAAATATGCTAGGAAGGATGAAAGTGAGATTTGATAATTTTTTGGAAATGATATTAAATTATTGCAAAACAAAAGTAATATGATGTGTTTTTTTTATGATTTTGAAAGGATAACATTTTAAGAGCAATGGGAAAAACAGAAAAGAAAAGGAAATAGAATTTTAAATATAATTACTTGAAAATTAAACGAATTAGAAGAGGATTATATTGAATTGTGATTGAATTTCTTGAGTAAATGAACCAAAAGAATGTGTGCTCATTTAATTCTTGTTTAAATATGTACTTAGATTACATACTTGAGATACACCTTCTTTTAAATTTATTTTATTATTTTATTTTAAATGAACTTAATGTTATTTAAGATTTAAATCTGTGAAATTATTGCATTAAATACCATGTATGCTTGAAAGATTAAGTGCAATTCATGTGTTTGTGAAAGATCATTTTATTTTGAATGGAACCATGCATGCTTGATAATTGAATGCACATGACATGTGTTTGGAAAGTTACCTTCCGGGATGGGTGTCGAATATGGGTTTATAGAGAGCATAGTTTTTCTTTTCTAAAACTACTATTATTTTTTGTGCATGACATTTTACTTGGCCAAGTAACATAAAGACCATTGAAACAGATGGAATATTTATAACTCTCTACCATATCCTAGTATCGAACTTGCTTGTTTCTTAAATGAATTAGAAAAATGAAAATGCTTGTAGTTTTACTAGTTATACTAGGCATGCACCATATTTCATCCTGCTTGTCGACTACTTTTTGCTAAGTGATTCATGTAGGGTCGGGTATTCTTTGAATGACTAAAGAATTCTGAGGAAGCGTAAGCTTTGAGGTTGGGCAGAAAAAGCGCCTAAACCTTGTTCTCATCTTCATGTTTGAAGATATGCTTTAGGATTGAAGATCAAAGGATGATTTCTTCATATATGTATTATTGTATTCTTGTATTATTATTGTAGAACTTAAGGCGATAGAATGCCTAAGTCTGGAATTGTAAATTTCTTTTACCATGTTTTGTATTATAAATGTCGTGAAAGATGACACATATTTATGAATGTAATTGGATATATTATGAATCTAATTGTAGACTTTAAGTCGATATTTTGGAATCTTGTGGATTAAACAATGTTAATGAATGGAGTTTTTGACCTTCTTTGGAATATGAATGAATTTATTTAAAGAATTGTTGATGATTGAAATTAAATACTTTCGCTCTTTACAATAATAGGCAAAACATTCCCAATACTTTGAAATCAATAATCCACCCAAAATTACAATGGGAGATAAGTCAAATGAACCCACATAGGCATAACTGAATTAAGAAAAATTCAACCTTCACAACTTGGTGAAACCATTGCCAAACTTAGAAGATCTTAAAGATAAAGAAGAATTATGATCTATATAATATAGAATTAGTACCCCCTTTGATGACTTTACAAAATTTTCAACCATGGGCTTATCATGCTTTTTCAAATTTGGTAAGAAGGCTTATTTAAGATCCTTGAGCAATGTATTTCCTAATGCTCCCTTGTTCTTACATATCTCAATTCAGTTTAATTCAAAGAGTTCTATCAAATGCTTCATCTAAAAGTAAAAAACACATTTTCAATTGGTATTCCATGAGATGTTTCATAAAAAGATTCCAGTATATTTAATCTTTTGATTGGAACAACTCAATTAAGAAAAGGATACATAATCTTCACAACACAAGTGTAAAACATAATATTCATAGTAGATGATGAGTAGTTAACTTCTTGACACATTATCACACAAACATTTATCTTGAATAGTCTTTAAAAATTTATGTAGCATAATCCTCGCAATACTGAATGAATTGTTATGTTCTTGATCCATCACCATATAAACACGTCGAAAGATGTATATGTCAACTTTTTGCAATATTATTTCCTATATAGGAAATGGACTTGGGAGAAAGATTTATAATTTATAATACAAATAAGAAATGGACTTGGGTGAAAAATTTATTTATCACACCAAATAATAAATGTACATGAGAGCATCACTTGTTTCTCTTAGACTCCAATTTTCAAGCATAGAAAATAATTTCAAATAAGAATAACAAAATGCTTCACAACCTAAGTTGTTAATTGAGGAAAACTAAAATGTTTCCAAGTTCCACCATTGTACGCATTTACAATTTGGTTGTATATATCCTAAGGGCAAGGAGGATAATTAAAAAAATTCTTGCACTTGCTAGACTTGAGGATGATCATATTCTTTTGGTGTGAAAAACTTAGACTTCTCAACTGTCATGTGAATGTCTCTTTTCAATTGTTTTGTTAGAGTAATAAGTTATATACTTAATTAATTATATCATACTGGTTAATTAATTAAGTCACTTATTCCTTTAGTTGCTTAAGCTAAACTTAGGCACATTAATAATTGATTAATTATTAATTGTGCACACTAGGGTTTTATTTTAGGTCAACATTAGGGTTGCATACTTTGCTTTTATAGAGAAAATCATCTCATTGTAATATTGAATTCCTAAATATATCATTTTGCACATTTGCATGTAAAGCTCTGCTTTTTTATGTTTTCTCTTTTGTGGAAGGTGTTTAGGTTTGCATGTCTGATCTAGGGTTTATAACATGGTATCAGAGCCTTGACATGTAGCCCCTTCTCAAATTCTGGAGAAATTCATTGTAGAGTTCGTTCGAGGTTCCTCAAGGATTTCATGCCTTGAGCTCATCTATGCAACATCTTGGATCAGATCGAGCTTCACCATTGGATCCAAAGCACTGGAAAAAGTCAGGTTTGGCTTTCATTTTCTAGATTTTGGTCATCATTTCCCAGATCTATGAGGGTTTCAGTTTTGGTGATTTTTTGGAAGCTCTGGAGGTAGCCATTTTTTTGAAGCATTTTGAGCAGAAACGGAGGTCACCATTGCGTTCGCAGCACCCCAAAACCCTAAGATCGCCTTTCGTTTCATCGATTTTGGCGAAGTTGGTTTGGAGGGAAAAAAAATTTGCCAGGGAAGCCATATGGCCTCCCCAGCATGCGTTCTGAGGTGCGCAAATCGAAAAAAATGCAAAAAAATGAGTTTCTTGGGATTCGAGCTGACACTCACAATGCAAACAGGCTCCGCAACCAGGCAACCACCGGCCCGCTGCCACCGCCGGTGGCTCCCCCAACTGGCCATTGGCTCCTTCAGCCCCCACAGGCCCTCCACTACTCAGCCGAGGTCATATGCACGACCAAGCGCTATGAGCCTAGCGCCCGGCCCAGTGCAGCCCCTCTCTTTGTTGCCTACGGTCATATGGCGACCAAGGGCCGAAATTTTTTTCGTAGGGGACCGATTTTTTGTGGCAACAACCTCTAGGCCGTCAAATTTATGTTCATGAATCACTAACGTCATGCTAACGTCAGCGTCCGTACGGCCCCTCCTTGCCCCTCCTAACCCTGGTTTGCCTAAAAGAGCAGTTTTTTTGTTTTTGGCATAACTTGGGCATACGATATCAAAATTGAGCAAACGAGATATTGCCAGAAAGCTGGTTCTGAGCACTATCCTATGGTGTAGTTTATTTATAGTATTTTCTTGTTTTACTACATTTATTGTTGTTTGAATTCAGATGTACTTTTTATGCTTTCGAGCTCATAACTTTTTGCCACAATCTCCGATTTTTGCTATCTTTGCAGCATTGGAAAGGTATTGAGGAGCTTTATGTTGCTGTCCATGCACTTTTTTCTGTATATGTCCCAAGTTTATCATTATTCCAGATTTGGCCCGATGGGTGCTTTGGAGATTACTTGGATATTTTGACAATTGGGAGAGTGCAACTTGCATCTTTGCACTTCATTTTTAGTGATACATCATTTAATAATCAACTGCTACTTCATAGATTCTAGGGTTGTTCCCATTTGGAGTTTTCGAGTGTTTCGTGGCATCGGGTCTGCTGTTGCATCATTATGATTCCGATATGGTTTCTTGTAGACAGAAGCATCTTTCCTTGCTTGCCAGATTGTGGTTCCAGTGTTACTCTATAGTGTTCTTCCAGTGCTTCTTTGCAGCATGTTATCTCATTGTAGGGGGGTTTTCCCACTAGATTTTCCTTCTCTACCTTTTTCTTGCATTTGTAAATGGGTACCTGATCAAGCCTAGTTGTCAGGACCCATCTTTGCTTGCATACATCTTCTTCTAGTGTTTTAGCTTCTTCCTAAGTTCACCTTAAAGGGGGGTGTTAGAGTAATAAGTTATATACTTAATTAATTAAATCATACTGGTTAATTAATTAAGTCACTTATTCCTTTAGTTGCTTAAGCTAAACTTAGGCACATTAATAATTGATTAATCATTAATTGTGCACACTAGGGTTTCATTTTAGGTCAACATTAGGGTTGCATACTTTTCTTTTATAAAGCAAATCATCTCATTGTAATATTGAATTCTTGAATATATCATTTTGCACATTCGCATGCAAAGCTCTGCTTTTTTATGTTTTCTCTTATGTGGAAGGTGTTTAGGTTTGCATGTCTGATCTGGGAGAAAGATTTATAATTTATAATACAAATAAGAAATGGACTTGGGTGAAAATTTTATTTATCACACCAAATAATAAACGTACATGAGAGCATCACTTGTTTCTCTTAGACTCCAATTTTTAAGCATAGAAAATAATTTCAAATAAGAATAACAAAATGCTTCACAACCTAAGTTGTTAATTGAGGAAAACTAAAATGTTTCCAAGTTCCACCATTGTACGCATTTATAATTTGGTTGTATATCATCGTAAGGGCAAGGAGGATAATTAAAAAAATTCTTGCACTTGCTAGACTTGAGGATGATCATATTCTTTTGGTGTGAAAAACTCAGACTTCTCAACTGTCGTGTGAATGTCTCTTTTCAATTGTTTTGCATGCCATCAGAAGGGATCGATCTGGTTGACTATAGCTCAAAGTGATTCAATTTGTTTGGGTGTGAAAGAGGAACATGCCTACCGTAAACATACCTATCGAGATGCATTGGAATAGTTTTTTTGGTCACACGAGTTGCAGAACGAAAGTTGCACCACTTTGCAACTTTACACTACTTGCATTTGACACTTTTTCCATCAAGTGAAATTTGGACACCATGAGAAAACAACTTTGAGATAAATAAAATTGATAGATTTTATTGTAGAGGAGCCCAACATGATCACATAGGCTCAGATGAAGAGTTTATAAGTATCACGGTTTCCGAGTAATAGCCCATCAAAGATTGCGGCCACTTTGCACTTTGGACCCTTAAGGGATCAAGCCAGTTTAACATAGCTCATAGTGAATCGACATGTTTGGGTGTGAAAGAGGACCATTCCTAGTGTAAACGTACCTATCAAGACATGTTGGAATAGTTCTTTTGTTCATATGAGTTGCAAAATGAAAGTTGCACCACTTTGCAACTTTACACTGCTTGCATTTGACACTTTTTCCATCAAGTGAAAATTGGACACCACGGGAAAAAAACTTCGAGATTAAAAAAACCAAGATAAATTATTGTAGAGGAGCCCAACGTGATCCCTTAGGCTTAGATGGAGAGTTCGTAAACATCATGGTTTTTGAGAAATAGCCTGTCAAAGGTTGTAGCCATTTTACACTTTAGACCCTTAAGAGATTGAGCCAGTTGAACGTAGCTAGGAGTGATTTGGCGTGTTTGGGTGCGAAATAGTACCATTCCTTGTGTAAATGTACCCATCCAAACACATTGGAACAGTTTGTTTGGTCACATGAGTTGCAAAACGAAAGTTGCACCACTTTGCAACTTTACACTACTTGCATTTGACACTTTTTTCATGAAGTGAAAATTGGATACCACAAGAAAATGACTCAGAGATTAAAAATAATTGAGAGATGTTATTGTAGAGGGACCCAAAGTAATCCCATAGGCTCAGATGGAGAGTTTGTAAGCATCACAATTTCTGAGTAATAACCTGTCAAAGATTACTGCCCTTTTGCACTTTGGACCCTTAAGTGATCAAGTTGGTTGAACGTGGCTCTAAGTGATTCGGCATATTTGGGTGTGAAAGAGGACCATGTGTAGTGTAAATGCACCCATCCATATGCATTAGAATAGATCATTTGGTCACACAAGTTGCAGAATGAAAGTTGCACCACTTTGTAACTTTACACTGCTTGCATTTGACACTTTTTCATCAAGTGAAAACTAAACACCATGGGAAAATGACTCCAAGATAACAAAAACTGAGAGAGGTTATTGTAGAAGGGCCCAATGTGATCTTGTAGGCTCAAACGAAGAGTTTGTAAGCATCATTTTTTTTTAGTAATAGCCTATCAAAGATTGCTAGCCTTTTACACTTTGGACCCTTAAGGGATCGATTCGGTTGAACGTAGCTCAGAGTGATTCAGTCTGTTTGGGTGTGAAAGAGGACCATTACTATCATAAACGTACCCATCCAGATGTGTTGGAATAGTCTGTTTAGTCATACGAGTTGCAAAATGAAAGTTTCACCACTTTACAACTTTACACTGCTTGCATTTGACACTTTTTTCATCAAGTGAAAACTAGACACCATGGGAAAATGACTCTAAGATAAAAAAAAATAAGAGAGGTTATTATATAGGGGCCCAACATGATCTTGTAGGCTTAGACAGAGAGTTCGTAAGTGTCACATTTTTTGAGTAATAGCCCGTCAAAGATTGTTGCCCTTTTGCATTTTGGACCCTTAAGGGATCGAGTCAGTTGAAAGTAGCTCAGAGCGATTCAGTATGTTTAGGTGTGAAAGAGGGAAATTCTTAGCATAAATGTACCAATTTGGACACATTGGAATAGTTTGTTTGGTCACACGAGTTGCAGAACAAAAGTTGCACCACTTTTCAACTTTACACTCCTTGCATTTGACATTTATTCCATCAAGTAAAAACTGGACACCATGGGAAAACGACTCTAAGATAATAAAAACTGAGAGAGGTTATTGTAGAGGGGCCCAACGTGATCCTATAGGCTCAGATGAAGATTTCATAAGCATCATGGTTTTTGAGTAATAGCCTGTCAAAGATTGCAGCCATTTTGCACTTTAGACCCTTAAGGGATCGAGCCAATTGAACGTAGCTCAAAGTGATTCGATGTGTTTGGGTGTGAAAGAGGACCATTCCTAACATAAATGTACCCATCCATGCACATTGGAATAGTCTATTTGGTCACATGAGTTACAAAATGAAAGTTGCACCACTTTGCAACTTTACACTGCTTGTAATTGACACTTTTCCCATTAAGTCAAAATTGGACACCACAAAAAAATGACTCTGAGATAACAAAAACTAAGAGCTCAATTATTGTAGAGGTACCCTACATGATCTCGATGCCTCAGACGAAATTCTCGTAACTGACATGGTATTTGGGTAACAGGTCGTCAAAGATTGTTTCCCTTTTGCAATTTGGACTATTAAGGGATTATATTGCATGAATTAGAAATGTTTGAGGGCAGCAATAAATTTCCAAATTTGAGTAAATATCATTGCAAAAGTTTATGTGAATAGATGGTATGCTATATTGATATTGATATATAATCATTAGGTTGATTTTTTTTAATAAATGAAGTTTTTATAATTAGTCAATTGGTGCTAGTTATAATAGGGAGAGAATAAAAGAAGAAAAAGAATGATTGGTAACCATAAATGGTTATTACACTCACTATATTAATAATATGATTTTTACAATCAAATGAGATATATTTGTCTATCCTAATTCTTTTTTTTGTGCTACAATTGTCTAATATGCTTCATACACAGTTCTAAAACCCAAGTGCTTGTACTTGTAGGCACAATGCTTTCTCAAAACTATTAAGTGGTAATACAAAATCATGAGAAAAAACTAAAACTGTATGAATTCCAACACCCCACTTAAATCAAATATTGAATCAATGTGCCCCATTTTCATGCACACAAACTCAGCTTATAAGATTCTCTCATAATCACCAAAAATATGATTCAAGGATGCCTTAGGTGCTCTGTTCTCACGGATCTTTTACAATGTCACTCATACATTCAAGATTCTCTTATAATGTCTACATCATAGGTGTTCATGATGAGGTTAACTTCGAATGAATAACTTGGAATTCCCTTGCTAAGCTTCACACGCTCTTTTAAATGGCTTCAAATCAGATATGAGATTTGTCAAGATCATCAAAATAAGGATGTTGGATTACTTTTTTGGCTAAGATTCTCTTGGATGGCTCATAAATCAACATTTTCTACAAGGAGAAACCAATAATTTTTTAGTGGTTTACTTACAAATCTAGGAAAATTAAAATAAGAAAAACAAAAAGCATCCAAAATGGAAATGAAATGAAAATAAATGGAAGGAACTTATAGACAACAAATCCACACCATTTGGTTCCTAGTCGAGAACAACAAGGCTTAAATCTTGATCCTTCCATTGAGGATAGGCATGCCAGTCTCTCAACTTAGTCACTCCTAGTCATACATCTTCATTGGGAGTTCCAAGATACCTATTGCACACAACACCTATCATGAATAGAATAACTTGAAATTTGAGATGCTCTTATAATGTCTACATCATAGGTGCTCATGATGAGGTTAATTTTAAATGAATAACTTGAAATTCCCGCGCTAATCTTCACACGCACTTTTATAATAGCTTAAAATCATAATTTAAATTTTTTAAGATCATCAAAATAAGGATGTTGCATTGCTTTTTTGGCTGAGATTCTCTTGGATGGATCATAAATCAGAATTTTCTACAAGGGGACACCAATCAATTTTTAGTGGGTTACTTACAAATAGGAAAAATAAAAGAAGAAAAGAAAGACCATCCAAAATGGAAATGAAATGAAAATAGATGGAAGGCACTTACAGACAACAAATCCACACCATTTGGTTCCAACTTGAGAACAACAAGGCTTAAATCTTGATGCTTACATTGAGGATAGGCATGCCAGTCTCTCAACTTAGTCACTTGGAAACCATACATCTTCATTGGGATTTCCAAGATACCTATTGCACACAACAGCCTCTCATGAATAGAACATGAA
Organism: Sequoiadendron giganteum; assembly: GCA_007115665.2. Lineage (NCBI taxonomy): Eukaryota > Viridiplantae > Streptophyta > Pinopsida > Cupressales > Cupressaceae > Sequoiadendron > Sequoiadendron giganteum. The sequence goes on from CM021101.1 coordinate 770,960,561, forward strand.
TAGAACGTAACCAAAATATTACTTTCCAACCTTTTGGAAACTTGTAACCTATTATAAAAACAACACAATTTAATCTTCCACTTACTAATAGTTCATTCCCTCTTCATTGTCTTCATCTACAATAACTCCATAAAAATGCCCTGCATTGATATGTGTAGAAAAATAGATGAAATTAGCCAACATTACAAAGACACTACAAAGTAAGATAACAATAGGAATTTCAAAAACTATGCAAGTAGATATATTACCTGGTTGAACTAGATCTGATATGTTATCAAATTCAACCGATGAATCCATCTGTGTTAGTTCCAATTCCATCGAAGGGCGATACATGTGAAGTGGGCTAAGATAACTTAACAACCATTTCTCAACCCACTCCTTTGACTCACAATCATCCCAAGCTTGCATTATACATGAATAAAAAAAGCATGTCATCTTTCATGTATTGATACTCCATGAACCTACATTTGAGCTAAGGAAAGAGTGTATCTCACTCAATCCTTTAAGTATACAACAATCCTCATATGGTGCAATGTTAGTATCATCCATCAACGAAAAAAATCTATGAACTGAAGACGTACCTTCATTACCTGGACCCATTGAAGCATTACACCACTTGACGATTGATTTTTTATCTGTCAACTTTGCATTGTCTTTATACTTTAACTCTTCTCATGGTAATGCTCTTTTCACACATGTTTTTGCATCATCATGCTCCCCCTTTCCATGCTCGGCCTCACAAAAGTTCCACATATGCTAAACACCTGTAATGACACGCATCTTTCTCAACTAGTAGAACATGCATGAGTTCCTAAATTGTGCTACACATTCATCCGACCATATTATATGTCGACTATCTGCTATGCCCCTCTGAGCCAAATCATAGTAGAACATCTGGAAGCAACCTTGCATGAACTCTGGAGAATGTGTACAATCATCACTAATATAAAATTGATACTCCCTCAATACCTTCCTTTGGTCCTCTGTACTATCAACGGTATTAATGAATGCTATGTGCACAAATATCGAAACCTGTGTGGGGTTGTAATATTGTGACTGCGCCTCATGTTGTGGTTGTAGAGTGTAGTTCTCTACAAATTCAACCACTAAAACTATGCTGCCAACTGGAAAAGTATCATTGCATAACTTGAATTGTGTTTCCAACCATCAGGCTCTATGGGTATGCCTTGCATACTCATACTTCATATTGTCACAAAACATAGACATAAACTAATACACTGGAATCTTCTGAATAACCAAATCACACTTTTTTTCTTGATTATCATCTTGTGTAACGTATGCCACTATCTTATACTTCCCAAATTCTACTAGTTGTTTTCCCACCTCATGTGTGTTGTGTGCTTTCCATATGTTGACATACTGGCATACGTTGCAAGCCACCACAATGCTGACATGAACCATCCAAGCATTTTTTCCTGTAGAATATTTGGCCATCCTCTATTTCACATTATTTTTTTGATAAGAACTCTCTTGAATATGTTGGTGGGGCTTGTATGCCACAATCCTACAAAACATCATTAGTATGCAAATCTAAACATATAGAACGATAAACATCATAATGGTTAGAGAATTTAATATGTAGTCTACAACAACAAGTACTGCATGTGTGATTTATCTTGACATAAAAAGGTTTAATCATTTTAAAATATCTTTGACAAATTTTAAGTTGAGGATAATATTGCTGAAATTTATGAAAAATTGGGTTTGAGTCGTATCCAAAAAATACTTTGGATGTGACTCACGGTTCCGACTACCAATTCTCCTTCTTACCACATCCCTTTGATTTAGAGATGACCTTGTGTTATTCTTCCAATACTATTCAATTAGTGTTCTCAATGCTTCAATGTAACTTTTTTATCTTTTTGTGGGAGTCTCCCCGAGAATGCCCATTATTTATTTGAATCGGTGCCCTCAATTCTTTGCCACCTTTGAACAACTCTTGATAAAGTTTTTCTATTAATTCTCAATTGTTCACTCATCTTTCTAATGAGATGAGATCTCCTTGTTTGACTACTTACCAAAGTTGATATAATGACACGTCAGGTGACATTACTATCCTTTGAGCATGAGTTCTTACCCGCACTCTCATAAGCATCCATTAGATTCTTCACAATAGTGTTTTCACTTGAAGTATTCGATGTTCTCAACCCAAGAATCTTCATGATGTTTCTATACTTTATACCCCGCATCATTTCAACAAATATTTGACATCTTGCGGTCTCATTTAGCCTTTCAAAGAGCAATTTCCAAATCTTATCAGCATATCTTCTACAAGTGTGTGCTAGAATCTTACCTTCCATGTGCTGAAAAATATCCTCATCAATATTAATCAAATACTTGGCTTTCTATGAAACATTTTAGGTGGTGTTCTCCTAGGTACATACATCTCAACATTAGGAATTTCATCAATATTTAAGTGAGGTGGGCTAGATCGCATACCTTCGATCGAGGGTGGAATAGACGACATACCTTGAGGTTCACATGGGGATGATGGTGTACCTTCTTTGTCAAATCTAAGTGATGATTTACTCTCAATTTGAGATGTAGTGGATGGTGTCCCTTCATATTCACTTTTGATAGATGGTGTCCAACCATATTCACTTGAGCTAGATGGTGTCCCTCCATATTCACTTGTGGTAGATGGTGTCCCTCCATATTCACTTGTGGTCTTCGTATTCACTTGTGGTAGAGGGTGTGTCTCCATCTATGGTATTTAAATCTGTCTTACCACAATGCTTTGCATTCATGCCCTTTGTGCTGCCAATGCCTTTTCTCTTTTTGATGGTTGAGGTTCCTCTTCAATTGGCTTGTTTTCATCAATTGTATCCAATTTCTTCTTTTGACGATATTCCCTCATCCATTCTCTATTTTTGGCTTTATTAGTTTCATTCTTTCGTTTGTTGGTTTATTCTTTCATTTCCTTAGCATGGTAGATAATTTTACTTGTAGCATGGTAATGAGATAAATATTTTTTCCTAAAAATTGAATCCATACAAATAAATGAAACATATGTCATTCAAGGCTTCATACAAAATACTTACAATCATCTTGTAGAAGATTATTTCTAGCATAGACAAAGGTCACAATAATTTTTTGGATGGAATGCCTTAAAGAAATGTGGTAATGTGGCATGCCATGATTGCAAGATAGGCTCAAAATGGAAGCATGGATAAGGCATGTGAATTGTTTGACAATAATGTTTTCGTAGACATGTATGCAAAATGTGGTAGCATTGGCAAGCTAGTGAGCTCACTAGCTTGCTAATGCGGTAGGGTTAACAAGGTAGGGGAAGCATGCAAAAATGCCTCATAGAAATGGCATCTCACAATGTCGTGAGACCCCATTTCTATGAGGCATTTTTGCACGCTTCCCCTACCTTGTCAACCCTACCGCATTGGCAAGCTAGTGGTACATCACCATGACACCCCATTTCTATGAGGAATTTTCTCACACCGCCCCTACCTTGTCAACCCTGCTATATTGGAAAGCTAGTGAGCTCACTAGCTTGCCAATGCGGTAGGTTTGACAAGGTACCATGACACCCCATTTCTATAAGGCATTTTCTCACACTATCCCTACCTTGTCAACCCTACTGCATTGGCAAGATAGTGAGCTCACTAGCTTGCCAATAGGGTGACAAGGTAGAGGTCATAGAAACAAGGTAGGGACAATGTGAGAAAATGCCTCATAGAAATGGGGTCTCACAGTGATTAGCTTGAGCTCACTAGCTTGCCAATGCTACCACATTTTGCATACATGTCTACAAAAACATTATTGTCAAACAATTCACATGCCTTGTCCATGCTTCCATTTTGAGCCTATATTTCTATCAAGGCATGCCACATGACCACATTTTTGTAAGGCACTCCATCCAAAAAAGCATGTGAGCATTGGCAAGCTAGTGAGCTCACTAGCTTGCCAATGTGGTAGGGTTGACAAGGTAGGGCCAGCATACAAAAATGCCTCATAGAAATGGGGTCTCTTGGTGATGTTCCCATGAGACCCCATTTCTATGAGGCATTTTCTCATGTTGCCCCTACCTTGTCAACCCTATCACACTAACAAGGTGAGACCCCATTTCTATGAGGAATTTTCTCATGTTGCCCCTACCTTGTCAACCCTACCACATTGACAAGCTAGTGAGCTCACTAGCTTTCCAATGCTACCACATTTTACATACATTTCTATGAAGACATTATTGTCAAACAATTCACATTCCTTGTCCATGCTTCCATTTTGAGCCTATCTTGCTATCAAGGCATGCCACATGACCACATTTCTTTAAGGCATTCCATCCAAAAAATCATGTAAGCATTGGCAAGCTAGTGTTTGTCAATAGAGATGAAAATCAAAATAGTTTCAAAGATCTATCAATGTGGAGGAGTATATTCCAATTTTATAGAGACATGTATGGAAAAATCGGTAGCATAGACAATGAAATCAATTGTTGACAAGGTAGGGGCAGTGTGAGAAAATGCCTCATAGAAATGGGGTCTCACGGTGCTCTACATCATCCTAAGTCCCCATTTCTATGAGGCATTTTTTTACACTGCCCCTACCTTATAAACCCTGTCGTATTGACAAGCTAGTGTTTTATCAATAGAGATGAAAACCAAAATAGTTTCAAAGATCTATCAATGTGGGAGGAGTATATTCCAATTTTGTAGACATGTATGGAAAATTTGGTAGCATAGACAATGCAATCAGTTGTTTGATAAAATGAACATCACCATGAGACCCCATTTCTTTGAGGCATGTTTTCAAACAGCTCATTACCTTCTCTATGTTGTTTGATAAAATGCTTTGGTAGACATGTATGGAAAATTTGGTAGCATAGACAAGGCAATCAACTGCTTGATATATATGTTTGACAAAATACCTCAATGAGATGTCCTCATGGACTAGAATGATTGCAAGATATGCACAAAACAGATTTTCAAGCATATACAATTTATAGGTGTAAAACCAAATTCAACTACATTTTCCAACATCCCCCATGCCTATACCGAAATGAAAGCTTTGGAGAGTGGTATGCACATCCATAAAAAAGGATTGAGAAATGATGTATTATTTTACTTATAACTTTTGTCATATATATATGTGCATAGAAAATGTGGAAGCATACACAAGGTAAGTCAATTGTCTAACAAAAATTCCTCAAAGAGATGTGGTTTAAAAATGTAATTGGAAATTGTAAAGAATTGTGTAATTTAAAATGTGCATTGACAAGATAAGGTTATAATGACAAACAAACAGTGATCAACATGGAATATGCAAAATAACAAAATCAAAGCAAACCAAAATAGAATGAAAGAAAATGTGTAAGGACTTCACATACCTGAAAACTCGAAGTTTTGAATGGAGGATTTCTACCCTTTTATGTAGCCTTTGCTTCTTCTTTCTTCAAACTCCTCAATAATTTGACTTTTCAAAAGCTTGTTCCCCTCCAAACTTAGATTGTATATCACTCTTCAATGGAATTTGGACTTGAGTTGATATTATATGCCTTTCAATGTGAAAACTCTATTATTTCATGCAAAGGTAGTGGAAAGATCATGAAAAAGGTTGTGGAATGTGAAAAACTTGCATGCACACTTCACAAAATCATCAAAAAGATTTTTTTGTCGAAACACGTGCATAACCAGGAGAATATGTAGAATGTGGGCCTTGATATCATAGGTATATTGAGTTTTTATTTATTTTTAGAGCAAGAAAAAAAATGCTCACATTAGCATGAGCATGTTATGTCTTGCTAAAATAACGACCATATCTCTACTACTTCAAAATTTTCTCGTGTTATGAGAATGTTTATTTTTTATGTTTCTTTTCTCTCTCTTTCTCTTTATCCCCTACCCTCTACCCTTAAACCCTCTACCCTTTCTCTCACTCACTCACTCCTTCTATCTCTCTCCCCTCTACGCTTAACCCTCTACCCTCTCTCTCTCTCACTAACTCCCTCTATCTCTCTCCCCTCTACCCTAAACCCTAAACCTTGACCCCTCTACCATCTCTACCCTCTAACCATGCTCTCTCTACCCTCTGCCTTAACCCTTACCATATGCCCTCTCCCTCTGTCTCTCCCTCCCTCTCTCTCTCTCTCAAGTCTCTCCCTCCTACCCCCTCTCCCTCTCTTAAGTCTCTCCCTCTCACTCACTAACTCCCTCTATCTCTCTCCCCTCTACCATTAACCCTCTACCCCTATCTCTCTACCCTTAAAACCTCTACCATCTACTCTCTCTCTCTCTCTCTCTCTCTCTCTCTCTCTCTCTCTCTCTCTCTCTCTCTCTCCCATTAACCCTACATACTAAACCCTTAACCCATAAACTATAAACCCTTAAACCTTCTACCCTAGCTTGCCAATTCGGTGAAATTGGCAATGTAGTGGCTTGTTTGAAAAAATGGGTCCAAGAAATAGGGTCTCTTAGTGATGTAAATCAATGAGAGATCCCATTTCTTCGACCCGTGTTTCCAAACAAGCCAATCTAGGTTTCTAATTTCACCGAATTGGCAATGGAGTGGCATGTTTGAAAAAATGGGTCCAAGGTTGCCAATTCAGTGAAATTGGCAATGTAATGGCTTGTTTGAAAAAATGGGTCCAAGAATGGGGTCTCCAGATGATGTAAATCAATGGGAGACCCCATTTCTTGAACCCATGTTTCCAAATAGGCCAAGTTAGGTTGCCAATTTCACTGAATTGGCAATGTAGTGGCTTGTTTGAAAAAATGGGTCCAAGGTTGCCAATTCCATCGAATTAGCAAGCTAGTGGGCCCACTAGCTTTCCAATTCAATGAAATTGGCAATGTTGTGGCTTGTTTGAAAAAATGGGTCCAGGAAATGGGGTCTCTTGGTGATTACATCACCGAGAGACCCCATTTCTTTTACCCATTTTTTCAAACAAGCCAAGTTAGGTTGCCAATTCAATAAAATTGGCAATATAGTGGCATGTTTGAAAAAATGGGTCCAAGAAATGGGGTCTCCCGATGATTCTTGGACCCATTTTTTTAAACAATTCAAGTTAAACCCTCAACCCTTAAACCCTAAACCTTCAACCCCTATACCCTCTACCCTATATATTGGACCCTCAACCCTCATCCTTCAACAATATACCCTCAAACCTATACCCTAAACCTTCTACCCTCAACCCTTAACCCTTAAACCTTCTACCCTCTACCCTCAACCATATACCCTAAACCATCAACCCTATAGGTCCTCGACCATATACCCTCAATTCTCAACCCTATACCTTTAAACCCAAGTAAACTCTCTTCCTAACCCTTCAACCCTCAACTCTTAATCCCTCAACCCTCAACCCTCAACCCTCTACCCTCTACCCTCTACCCTCTAACCCCAACCCTCAAACCTATACCCTAAACCCTCTACCCTCGACCCTTAACCCTCAACCTTAAACCCTTAAACCTTCTACCCTCTATCCTCAACCTAATACCCTAAACCATCAACACGATAGGTCCTCAACCCTAATCCTCAATTCTCAAGCCTCTACCCTATACATTGGATCCTCAACCATCATATATATTTGTCCATCCCTCCTCTTCTCTCCTCTTTATCTCACTTCTCCATCCATCTCTCCCTCCATCCATCCACCCCTCTCTACCCTAATCCCTCAACCCTAAACCATCAACCCATAAAACCTTAAACACTCAACCCTAAACCCTAAACCCTCAATCCTCGGCCCTTAAACCCTAAACCCTTAAACCCTCTACCCTCTACCCTCTACCCTCTACCCTCAACCCTTAAACCCTTAAACCCAAGTAAACTCTCTACCCTAATCTCTCTACCCTTAAACCCTCAACCCTCTCTCTACCCTTAAACCCTCAACCCTCTACCCTCTACCCTTAAACCCTAATCCCTCAACCCCTATACCCTCTGCCCTATACATTGAACCCTCAACCCTAATCCCTCAATCACATACCCTCAACCCTATACCCTCAACCTTAAACCCTCAACCCTCAACCCTTAAACCCTCTACCCTCTATGCTCTACCCTATACATTAAACCCTCAACCCTCAATTCTCAAACCTCAACCCTTAATCCCTCAACCCTTAAACCCTAAACCCTCAGCCCCTGTGCCCTCTACCCTCAATTCTCAAACCTCAACCCTTAATCCCTCAACCCTAAAACCTCAACCCATGTACCCTCAACCCTATACATTGGACCCTTAGCCCTACTCCTTTAAGCATATACCCTCAAACCTATACCCTAAACCCTCTACTCTCAACCCTTAACCCTCAACCCTAAACTCTTAAACCTTCTACCCTCTACCCTCAACCCTAATCCCTCAACCCTATACCCTCAACGACATACCCTAAACCATCAATCCTATAGGTCCTCAACCCTATACCCTCAATTCTCAACCCTCTACCCTATACATTGGATCCTAAACCCTCATATATCTCTATCCCTCCCTCCTCTTCTCTCCTTCTCTCTATCTCACTTCTCCTTCCATCTCTCCCTCCCTCCATCCCTCCCTCTCTACCCTAATCCCTCAACCCTATACCCTCAATCCTTAAACCCTTAAACACTCAACCCTAAACCCTCAACCCTTAAACCCTCTACCCTCTACCCAATACCCTCTACCCTATACTCTTGACCCTAATCCGTCAACCCTTAAACCCAAGTAAACTCTCTACCCTAATCCCTCAACCCTTAATCACTCAACCCTTAAACTCTCTACCCTCAAGCCGCAACCCTTAAACCCTGATCCCTCAACCCCTATACCCTTTATCCTATACATTGGACCCTCAAACCTATACCCTTAAACCCTCTACCCTCTACCCTCTACCTTCTACCCTCAAACCTATACCCTAAACCCTTTACCCTCAACCCTTAACCCTCAACCTCAACCCTAAACCCTTAAACCCTAAACCTTTAAACCTTTCTCGCAATTCTATCACCTCAACCTTATAACTCTTAACCCACAATACCCTAAACCATCAACTGTATAGGTCCTCAACCCTCTACCCTCAATTATCAACCCTCTACCCTATACATTGGATCCGCGACCATCATATATCTTTGGCCCTTCCTCCTCTTCTCTCCTTCTCTCTATCTCACTTCTCCCTCCATCTCACCCTCCATCCATCCCTCCCTATCTACTCTAATCCCTCAATCCTATACCCTCAACCCTTAAACCCTTAAACACTCAACCCTAAACCCTCTAGCCTCTATGCTCAACCCTCTACCCTCAACCCTAATCCCTCAACCCTTAAACCCTTAAACCCAAATAAACTCTCTACCCTAATCCCTCAAACCTTAATCCCTCAACCCTTAAACCATCAAGCCTCTACCCTCGACCTTCAACCCTTAAACCATAATCCCTCAACCCCTATACCCTCTACCCTATACATTGGACCCTCAACCCTAATCCCTTAACCCTATGCCCTCAACCCTATGCCCTCAACCTTAAACCCTCAACCCTCAACCCTTAAACCCTCTACCCTCTACCCTCTACCCTCTACCCTATACATTAAACCCTCAACCCTCAATTCTCAACCCTTAAACCCTAAACTATCAACCCTTATACCCTCTACCCTATACATTGGACCCTCAACCCTACTCCTTCAACCATATACCCTCAAACCTATACCCTAAACCCTCTACCCTCAACACTTAACCCTCAACCCTAAACCCTTAAACCTTCTACCCTCTACCCTCAACCCTATACCCTCAATGACATACCATAAACCATCAACCCTATAGGTCTCCAACCTTATACCCTCAATTCTCAACCCTCTACCCTATACATTGGATCCTCAACCCTCATATATATATGTCCCTCCCTCCTCTTCTCTCCTATATATCTCGCTTCTCCCTCCATCTCTCCCTTCATCCATCCCTCCCTCTCTACC